>JAYMFT010060359.1:0-14932 GCA_038088735.1 Panulirus argus | reverse complement strand
CACATATCAACAATAATAATGATAATAACAATAGTAATGATAATAATAGTAATAATAATAATAATAATAATAATAATAATAATAATAATAATAATAATAATAATAATAAGAGCGTTTGGCGGGATATCTTTCCTTCCTGTTTTACTTTTTCTGAAAAAAAAAAAATAGGGAACTGAGCAAGGAGCCAAGTGAGGAATTTCACTTTAAGGCTCAGTCGTCTGTTCTTTCCTGACGCTCACGCGAGAGAAATGGCGTGCATGAAAAAAAAATAATGATGAAAATAACAGTAAAATAATGATAACAATAAATTAAAATTAATATATGGATAAATAAATAAACAAATGGATAAATACATGTGTATATGCGTTTGTGTTTACACCAGGTATCCATTTACTCACGCGCCCCAAGAGAGATGGATGAGCTGTTGGAAAAGCTGATATGACGTTCATAGAACAGGGGAGATCTGCTCCGTACTTGATATGGGTGATAAACACATGCATTGTGTCACTGTGCTGGAGGTGGAGTGTTCCTCCTCCACCAGGAAATGAGCAACAGTTTGTCCCGTGCCTCTTCTTATCTTGCCCCGTGAATCATCCTACCCAGGTGGCGCTACCGTAACAAATGGAGATGCTACCTGACAACCAGGCCAAGTCTTGTCAGGTGGTGAGTCACAGGAGCGCATCAGAACTCTTGTGACTACAGAACATATGAGAGAAACTGATCTGCGCTCTGCTTTAAGAGGCCCTGTCTCCCTCTCTTTCGAAGATGAACAACAGCGGCGAGAAAAAACGACAACTGTTTCTGGAACAGAGTAATATGAACAACAATGGCAAAGCGACAAACAGCAGCTGTGGCGGGGATAGCATAACAACAAGTGGCGGGAAGAGCTGCTGCTACCAGTAGCAACAGCAACAACAAAAACAGTGGCGCGAAACGCAACAGCAGCAACATTGGCAGGAAATGCAACAACTAGGACAAGAGCAGTAACAACAACAACAGCGGCAGGAACAGCAATATAGTGCTAAGACACCGAAAATAAAAAAGTGCCGGGGCAGCAACAAGAACAAGAGTGGCGGGACCAGCAACAAACAACGAGGGAGCCAGAGGTGTCGGGTCGGCTGTGGCTGGGGCTGGGGCTTGGTGTGGTCACGTGGTGTTGGGGACCAGCACGTGGCCCTCACCAGCCGCCCAGCACCACACCTCCCACACCCATTGCTCCCTCACCAATACTCGCACACTCCTCAGATCGAAGACATCCAAACACGGGACTGCTTTAGAGCGTTTGGTCGTTATGAACTTAACCATGCATAACTGCAGACGCTCTAACCCTGCCCCATGACCCCAATGACCTCACGGTTCCCTCCTTTCCCCACAGTCCTCAGGGCTCGGATCAAAGCCCGAGAGGAGACCGAGTCAAATATGACACCCTTACTCACACGCTCACAATCACCAAAAGAACTCACAGATCATGTACACAGTTTGTTTCAATACTTTATTCCTTGAGAGAGGAATCGGGATCCTAGTCTGTCACTAGGTACCCCTGTGTATGTATACAGATGGGCAACTATCGCCCCCGGCAGCGGTGTTTGCTGTCACACACACTGATGGCTCCTACCTAAACCTGAGTCCGAAGCCTGGATCAATATCTGGGGCATCCACACTCCAAAGAGAACTGTGTATGCTATCATCATGAACCTATTACTCTCTCCCAGAAAGATAGTCTAATTATCACTTATTTTTTTTTTCTCTCGTCACCCTCTGCTGTAAACTCCTCTTGGTATGAGTATAATACATTTAAGTATGAAGCCAGCGAAGTTGCCAAGTCCTCTGTTTTGACGTTAACTTGGGTTACTTTGGATAGTGAGCAGTAGCGTAAAATATTGCCAGCCACGGGTCGCGAGGTTTTAGGGCTATTTTGATTAACTGCATTTACGCTACTTATTTGGGCTGTGTGGCGAGGAATATTTGAGAATGAAAAGATTCATAATATGAAAGTTTTTTCCCTTCACTTTGTTTTTATCTGCCTCTTACGAGTAACGCCAAGTTGACCATTTGATTATTATTAGTGTGTGGAGGCCATGACGTCACTGGTATGTGTATATGTGATTACTATAAATATGTTAAGGAGAGAGATTTTACACTCGTATTGCCACGTTCTTTAACCTTGTATATATGTATCATGTCTTCACTTCTCTGTATGTATGCACACACACAGGTTCTACTCATTTATGGACACGCCACATAAGATACACCTGGGATGAGTGTATACCAATTACCACACCCAGGTTTCGAAACTGCGAGTCCCAACCCTGGCTGGCCCGTGCAGACTCGTGGCCAGTAACACTATCCAGATTTAACTGAGCACACGGGCAAGATATGACAAGCGCTATAACAGTGAGAAACTGAAGATGTGAAAGACTGGATAACTTGTGCATTATGTAATGGCTTTCTTCAGACTAATAATAAAATGTTTGTAGGCCTCTTAAAAGCCTAATAGCTGTCACCATAAAATGGTGTTGCCGGACTCCGCCTACTTGTGGCTACATAAGGAATGAAAAGTCACTAACTTTTAAGAAAGCCAGTTCAGTTTCGTCAAGCTCCCGCCTTAAAGGGGTTCATTATTGTTTCAGTTGGAAGCCGAAGCCTCATCTGCAGAAACCCCAATAATAATAACAACTACAGTGAAATAATAATACCATATCTTTGAAATATTTTATTTACATAATTTTTTGTATGATCATTACACATGTCACAAAGAAAGTTGAACAGAACAAGACGACATACACAATGCCTTTGACCTAAACAGGATCAGTGCTCCCAGGACTTGGCTCATGCCTGACGCCTATTTGATGTTTAATTATTGAATCCAACCTCTGTTGCTGATATGAAATTCCAGTAAATGTATAAGTAGCGAAGTAGATGCATTTTCATGCAATGGCAAAGTCGGTTCTCAATTTAATTTGAAAATGGAGAAGACAGGAAATCGGAACTTTTAGAACAGCAAAGAAAGCCCCAAATATAATGCGCGTTTTAGTACTAAAATGACTTGTCCAAAATGATTTGTCCTTCATAGAAAAAAAGAAAAATTCGCCAATAAGTTACTTTATTCATGCCAAGAAAACTTTGAAATAATCAAATTATTTATCATACTGCTTCCGTCTGGACGAGCAGAGAACAAGTAAAGTGAAGTTTTGTGGTCTAAACGCCTCACCATCTTGGCGCGCAACTGGGTTTTGCTAACCTGTGACTCAGTTAAAATGAATTTTACACTGTCTCATCTTAGTATCCATTGTTTTGTTTGTCTATGAAGATTAACTGAACAAATCTGATTCGGTAAACCCCCTCCCCCCGGCAGGAAATAGATACAATGGAGAAAAAATACAACCATGGATTTAAATATATTTCCATATCAAATCCTTGTCTTGATTTATAGACACCATTTAAAAGAAATATGAGAACATCTTTTCCAGGTGAGGAAAATAAGGGATCTCATCACTATGGCCAATTTTCTTCTTAAAGAATCATGAAAGATTAGGATGTTACGTGTTTATTCGTCTTGAACTTTCTTCCCAATTATGTGGGATGGATCAGGTCCTTTTAAATATTTTCTGTGGGGATCAATATTGCAAAACTAGTGTCCACAGCCGCAGCGCCATACTCTGGGACGAAACGGGGGAACGTATGACAAATTCAATTCTAGTTCTTCGTCACGAGTGAGGAGTTTAGTTACTTCTGTCAGCTGTGTGGTTGTAAACACTTCATATTGAATACCTCACGGAAACGTTTGGTGAGAATGCCATACACACTTCCATTCACAGTACATGATTATGAGATTTATTTCACCGCATGATTAAACTTAAGTAAGTGTCACTTATCAAAAGGTTAGAGATGAACCCCTCTCTTTAATTTTGTAGGAATTACAACAAACAACTAGAAGATTGCCTTTTTGTCTTGGGGCGTCCAACTCTTGGCACATGAGTCCACTGAACTGTCTGAGGGTTTCTGTAATCGAGTGTACATAGTTTTATTTTAAACGCAGCCTCACACTGGTCTTCAGTAGTACTTCTTTCGTTTCGTTAATCTTGCACCCTTTTCTCGTCTCCCTCTCTTTGTCTTATCACATACAATGAGGGAGCCGTAGACGTCTTTGGTCTGCGACAGGTGTTGGTGTCCGTTGATGTCGTGAAAGCATCTGTTGAGAAGTCTTAAAACAGGCCAGCCTTTTTCTTGAGGTTGATACGCTTCCACTGGGGTAAAGACTCAAATTCGGCTCGGTCGACTCCGAAGACGTGTTTAAAGTCCCCGTCACACAGGTATTCCTGAGGGACAGACAGATGAACATAAAGCAAACAATACAGTACATAAAAATTAGTGTATTTCATCAACAATGATCTTTTTCCTGTTGCAGTTTCCTGTAAATAAGTAAAAATACAGTTGTACAAGAAAAATTACAATATCACAATAAAAATCTAAAAAGATCTAAGTATTTACGTGTCTTCTTTGTTATTTAAGGTAACGGATAATATGAAATGTTTTAGATGCTTTCCAACGGGTGACGACACCAGCGTTCGTGGCAGTGGGTACTGAGCTGCGCAAGTCACTCTCCTTGACGTGCCATGACGTCACTTCTTGCGCAAGCCAGGGAATAGTATTCAAGCAATTTATACTATAGTTATAGAGCTTGTATCAATGACCATAGTACCTATCTGAATTACATTTACCTATATCTCACAAAAACCTCAAAGTACAGTTCCTAGTGTCAATACCTAATGAAGAGGGTCAATTTTTAATAATTACCTTATTGATATAATTACCTTATCAATATAACTTTTTTAAGTCATTGTGAACGCAGAAATGTTTCACTTCCCTTGAGAAAGGTTCTTTGTCTCCGTTTTCTATTTAGCAAGCAAATGAAATATTACTCCTTGCTCTCGTACTATCAAGAGAAAACACTAAAATTTGATGATCAACATACCCGTGAAATGGGAATAATGACCGACACATACAACGGCTTACTGGTTATGGATCATAAATCTCTAGGTTCAAAGCTCTCGCTAGTAGAGGAGGAGGAGGCGGCGACATAACGGTACGATTTAGTATGACCAGTACTTATGAAATACCCGGGTATACCCAATGAGACTCAGTGGGAAAAGATGATCTGCATTTCTCGGCCAAGTCTGAGATAGCCCTCGAGTTAAACCATGCCCATACAACATACTTAGTGGGTTAATAAGATGTTCCTTGACAGGTTAGCGTGCCAAGCCCTGGAAGTGTGGGCAGACGTTATACCAACTTTGCAACTACAGCAATATATAAAGGGTATGGCTATGTTCGTCAGAGGGTACAAAAGCGGAGTTGCTCATGTACTGGGTCACGACGGATTGGCTTTGGGAAGATGAGGTAAGCTTGTGCAGTCGCGCCAAGGCAAGCTAGTCCTGGAGGTATCCGGTCATTTGCGATGCTCCAAAGAACATTTTCTATGATCAATAGCTTTTATCAGTTTATCATTACTCACAGACAGGAGACCACGTGATACAAATTCTTTAAGGAAATGATAAATTACGGGAGTTTTTAATTCACTGAGAAACTACCAGACAATGACTATATATAGTGAATTCCATCGGAAAGTTAATTATCATTTCATTCCCCGAAACCATTCAGTCCTACAGATTTCTTCCATACTAGCGAGGAACGAGCCAAGAAAGAGGCGGGCAGGCGTATATAGATGACAGCCCCTGCCAGCCTTACCTCCTTATGGATAGGATCCACCTCTGGCGGGAGCTTCTCTGGGTCCTTCTCCCTGAGTGTTGCCAGCGGGTACGTCCGTCGACCCGAGGACCCGCTCGCTGAGGATGTCACCAGAATGGTCGCTCCTGGGGCCACCTCCTCCAGCCGTTCGCAGATATCCGCATATGTCATGTTTTCCTGTAGCAGGGCACAGAGGTGTTAGGTACTGGCAAGGGGCGTACCGTTAAGTTTACAGATAAGTTTAAAGATGTCAGAATTGAATGCAAGCGGAGCTGTGAATGAGGGGTTATGAAACAGAGGTGAATTCAAGAAGTAAATTGTAAATGTATTATGCAATATGCATCATGGAGAAGATATTCTAAAGAGGGTGCTAAAAGCTTAGATTATGAGAGACATGGAGAGAGTAAAAGAAAAAAAGATAAACCACCCGTCCTTACACTTTCATTCAATAATCCATCAGTTTTAACTTACCTCCTGTGAATGATCTCTAGAGACCATGACACGTCTTGGTAAATCCCTCATACTACCATACAAACACACATACTACTTCAAATCCTTTTGCATCTCACTGTACCGGACATACTCCCTCTCACCCAGGGCCTCTGAGAGCTGGGGGTGCCGGGGGTACATCGTATCCGGGCCCGAGAATTTCCTGGGATCTCAGAAAATGCAGGAAATCAACAGAGCGCTCCATTCCACCCCTCTCGCATCTTCCATACTCTTTTTTTGGCCTTACAAATCACGGCATAAAACCGTTGTGGATAAAAACAGGATGACTAATGGAGAACGGAAGGAAGAGGGCCCGAAAGAAACTTTGTACCCCCAGATAGAATTCCTCTCAGGGGCCCTGCTCTCACTTTACTCAAGTTCGCTGTTCAAGCAATCATTCTGGATCTGTCAAGACTTACGTTCCAGAGGTCGTTGTCCCACACACCGAAGAAGCCGGTGAAATTGGGCGGTTCGAAACCCTGTTTGAGCTTGATGATGGGGGTACCCTTCTCACGGCCTGCGGGGTCCGTCTGCAGGTACTCTATCGCCAGGGTCTCTGAAGCCTTCTGCTCCTCCTGCGGTACGATTAGCGGAAGGGTAAAGCTATGGGCGTGGCTGGACGGTGTCAAGTGGTAGCAGATGGGCCAAGGATGTTAGATGGCAGACAATGGGTACGAAGTGGAAGGTGTTTGTGGGTAGCAGGTAGAGGGTACTAATGGGGAGGAAACAGAGGGTATAGGCTGGTATATACGGTGGGTCTTACCAGTTGGTTGTGTTAGAGTTGTGATCAACTGGCAGATGGGATCATTATTGGTGGGTGTATGGGGTCAGTGGTAGGTTGGTTGGCTGATGTTAGTAGTAAACTGTATGTTTAGTGGTAGGTGGAATGTCATGAGTAGGCCGTGATAGGTGAGGAGGTCATTGGTAAAGGCCATTTCACACAGGATTAACACTGGACACCAGACGGATTTCGGGTCGAGACGCTTACAATGAGGGTTGACACCGGATGAGACACAGGACTTGTATTTTGAGACGGATTTGCGATGTTTGTATAAAAATGTGAACCCCTGCAAACCGTTAAATGGTGAATGGGATTCATAAGATGCAAATGCACCATCATAGTAACTCATCTCAACTCTTAAAAGTATAGAATTCTCCTCACTTTTTCTATGAGATGCTCCAAGTTGTTCCACGTATATTGATAAGGATAAAAGGACAACATGGTGAGTATGGTGTGAAATTGCTTTGAAGCAGGGCTCGGGATTTATATTCGCTCAACTGTTAGTCCACGACTGAAAGAAAACGCTCTAGTGTGCATGAGAGACGACGCCACACCGAGGAAAGCAAAAAGAATATCGCGGCTGCGGCAATCTGAAGCCACATATCTTGGTTGTCTGTTATATGTGATATGTGGGATTGTGTCCGGTGTGAACAGCCTTACTGAAGGAAAAGAAGCAGCAGTTCAATGACACGTGGTCAAAAAAATATAGCTGTCCAGCGTGTTGTGCTATATGGTGTCAAACGACCTAAAGCGCGGTGCAAGTACGTGTTGCTTGCGATTGTGATTAGTAACTGTTTTTTAAAAAAACATTTGCTTTGAGATACGCTAAGATAAATAAGGTGGGATCAAATCTATTCTAAATAAAACACACCAACAATCAACCAGACTGTAGTAAGTTAAGTTCGATGAGATGGGAATATATAGTAAAGAGGGAAGCTGGTGAAGAAATCTAAGGCTGATGGCAACTCCAGTGGCTACGGCCAGCAAACATGTATCGCTCAGGGAGGGTCGTGCTGAGAGATGCATGAGTCGCTCTTGTCCTCAGGGGTCAGAGGTCAGGTTGGTATGACTCACACAGTGGCAACACCAGTGCTGCTTGCTGGCGGTGGCTTTAATAAAGCTGATCAAGCGGATTTTCAGGAACTCGACAATAAGAACAATATCTCTGCACATACTGAGAAAGAGTTTGATCAACTACTGAAATAGAATAGTTTAAAGTTACCTTGTGGTTCTTCTGCAGACTTTTCAAGGAGAGAGAGAGAGAGAGAGAGAGGTATTATAACATTTTAAGAATATTTCACCAACTGTATATTTTCTAAGATGACCCGACACAAAGGTAAACATTCCAATAATATATATATATATATGAGGAGCTTATGCTTAAGTTTCTATTATTATTAGAAAAAGACAACCACTAGCTATTCTTACAAGTACTTTTTGGCAAGAGTAAAAGTTATTACGTTCTTAAATCATACTTCTAAGTTTAGAACATGATTTAATTTCATAAATATTCAAAGCATAGATATGTTTTTCCCAAGGCAGATGCTGTGTACAGACCTTGTTGGAGTTATGGCCCAGCCAGAGGAAAATTGTGTCCCATGCGTCCAGCAGCATCACGTCGTCCTCGACCAGGTCAGCCTGCGAGAAGTTGATGACCTCCTCAGCTGCGGCAAGAACAACACTCAAGGTGACGAGAAATCACACCGACAGAAAATGGGGAGGAACAAATATTTCACAAGAAGAGAGACTACGCTGCAGGTGGAGATAAAGTAGTCTCTATGTGCTTTTAAGATACATTAGGTTAGGTTCTTCTGCAGGAGGAAATAAAGTAGTCTCTCGATACTTCCATTAAGGTATGTTCAGGACTTAAGGGGAATATACCGCTAGCGAGGCTTTGAGTACATTATTTGTACTAAAATAGTGTATGTCAATAGCTCACGACTTTCCTGTTGTTCATTACCTTGATGAGTTGAAATCTATTAATTTACTGTGTTTTTGACTAACAGTCTATCTCAATTATGATTGACATTATGATCATTCTCGGTGGAGTAAGTCTGTTCTCAGAGTATATCTCCTTGACCCAGCATAGCCTACTCTCTCACATAATGCTTCCCGAACTTTAAGGTCACCAGTCGCATGACAGGCACACGCAAGGTGAAAACAATGATCCAGTACCAATAGCTTTGGCCTGGTGGCTTCAGCTCCCACGTCTGATCATATGGTAATATTCACTTTTTGTTTTACATGTCTTCTCCCAACTTTGTGGAGGCTTGAAGATAATGTAAGGAATCTTAATGATTTGGCTGATCCGTGTACTTCAGCAATGGCTCCCTCTAATTCCCTATTACACTGTTGCCCACCAGTTTTAGTGGTTTTCTTTAATCATTTACACATCCTTCCCCTCCTATCTTTTCAATAATGTTATATTGGGTATAGGCTACTTCAGGACAAATTATAACATATCAGGAAATCTATAAGCACAATAGGCTACTTCAGGAAAAATTATGACGTCAAGAAATCTGTACAGCACAATCAAAATGGATTATTTATCTTTATATTCATATTTTCTTCGAATCATTATCGTTTCTGTATCTTTGACATGCCTCCTGAATGTGTTCCACAGGAGTACCACAATTAACACTTAACAGATGTGTTCCACAAGAGTACTACAATCAACACTAAGTCAGGTAGCTGAGCAACACAAGATTAGCCATTCGTGAAAACAGTGTAATTAGTCTCCTCTGTTGTGCTCGGTGGTCTGCAACTGACCTTTGAAGACCCCCGAGGCGTTGGAACACTGGAAGAGTCGTGGCTGGTGCGTTGGCTTCTCCTCCCTCAGTTTGGCCGAGCTGGCATATTCCTCTTTGCCTCCCAGCGCCTTCCAGAAGTCGCTCTTCTCGCAACCTTGGAAAAAAAAATATATATATATAGTCGCATGATTACCCGCTGAGACATTGTCCATTTGTCGACCGAGGGTTCTACTTGAATTACAACACATTCATTACATTACTCCACAGGAGAATTGCTTTAGAGGGCCTTTGGCTTGGTTTTTGTTGGCTAATTTGCACTGTGGTGTACCAGAGCCTAATTCTTAATTTGTACTCACACTATCACCCCTCATGACTAAATTTCTAAGTCTACCTTCTATCCCATTCCTCCTAGATTTCTGCAATACTGTCCTTTTCCACCCATTTGAACTTGCCTATCTGTGCCTTTCATCATCGTTCCTTTTTTTTCTTTTCTTCACAATTTTACTAACCATATCACTCATACACTTTGTCCCAATTAGGCTTCCCTTCTTTTCGATCCCTCCAGCCCATTCCCTCCGGGACTTCCCCCCCCCCCCTCTCTCTCTCTCTCACTGTGTTGGCCTCACTTTGCAAGACGGTAGCTCAAACCAGGCTTCACCTTCCGAAAGTTGACTGTCTACGATTCACTTTCGGAGAGAGTGACTCTTAAGGCCTCACCTTCCGAGAGGGTGCCTCTCAGCCTCACCCTCCTAAAGGGTGGCTCTCAGCCTCACCTTCCCAAAGGGTGATTCTCAGCCTCACCTTCCTACAGGGATAGGGTGACTCTTCACCTCACTTTCCCAAAGGGTGACTCTCGGCCTCACCTACCGAGAGGGTGAACCTCGGCCTCACCTTCCCAAAGGGTGACTCTCAGCCTCACCTTCCGAGAGGGTAATTTCTAGTCTCCCCTTCCGAAACGGTGACACTTAACCTCACCTTCCCAAAGGGTGACTCTCAGTCTCACCTTCCGAGAGGGTGAAACTCGGCCTCACCTTCCGAGAGGGTGAAACTCGGCCTCACCTTCCGAGAGGGTGACTGTCTCGCCTCTGCTCGAAGCGAGGGACTTGGCCATCTCCCTCTCGTCGCCCGTGGAGCCTTTGCCACACCATATGTACGTCAGCTGAGGCGTCGCCACGATGAAGCAGTCGTTTGAGTTGAGGCAGCCTGCCCGCATGTCGACCTGGGAAACGGGACAAACACTGATTATCACCTTGAACATAGAAGACAAACTTTGAGAGATAAAGTGACATTATTAGATCATATTATCGCCATTAATATCAACCCGGGTCAGTCAGTATCCAAGTCGCTGGGTAAAGTCGAGAGGAGCAATTTGACTCATATGCAGCCAAGCTGACTTACGAGGTCAGTTGTCATGTGGACACAAACTGACCGGTCGGTCGGTCTTATCAGTCAACTCGCGTCACAAGTCAGACTTACACAGTCAACCTGCGTCACAGTCAGCGTACGTGAGGTCCAACAGGGCGACCGGTGTTGTAAATGCCATCCTGGACAGCAGAGAGACCAACCATTTACATTAACTGTGGTAAAGGTCAACGTTGGCCATAATTATTGTGTTAAAGATCAGGCTGAGTGACTGCTAATGTTAGGGAAGGTAAAGCCGAGTTGCAGGTCTTAAAGGCAAACCTGACCTAAAATGTATACCTTAAAGGTTAACATGTCCATATTTATTGTTTGAAGATGTCTCTGGGTCGCAGTCTCGGCTGTAAAGAGCATCACCGCTCGTCTTGGTCTGCCTTACAATATTGGAGATATATTTTTGGTAAGCAAGCAACAATGGAAAAAAAAAAAATCTACTCGAACTATATATGTAGACATATCTTTAAATGAAACTTTGTACAATTTCATGAAGTCAAAGAGCACAACGCCTCTAGGTTAAATGTGCACCACAGCATGATAATCTGAGTCTCATGATAAACAGGAATGTAAAGTGCTCAGAGCACATGTGCTGCCTCAAGGACAATCAGACTGCAAACATCCCTCAACTGTAGCCATCAAGACTGCGTACATCCCCCGTCATAACCATAAAAATGATCACGTCTGGTTCCCGTCTGCCATGAAGTTATAACGAGAGCTACGCTGGAAGCAGAACACCCACTTCACAATCTAAACATCGAACTCCTCCGTGGAGCAGCCACCACAGCCGTGTATAGTTGAAGTAGCCTCCAGATTCTACCTGTAGTGTACAGATAGGCTGGTGTTGCTCACCTCGACAGCCTTGGTGCACAGATTGCTGGTACCTCGAACCTGCAGCATGTATGACGACTTGCGGCCCTCGTCACGAGCACCAGAACCTGAAGGCAGGGAAGAACACAGGTTAGAAACTGCGTCTGGAGCAGTTGTGGAGGACTGCTGTAAGGTGATGGGCTTCAGAGAGGGGCTTTCGTTGAACTGTTCTCCGGCAAGCTGGTGTGCTATGGTTTGTGTGATAGTGGAATTGGTGAATGGTGTTACAGGCAAGGTAAGCTGATGTGAGGTCTTGGAGCCCTTCGTGGGATATGGTGGGGTGCTGTGGGATGGTGCAGGCTGTTGAAGGGACAAATAGATTCTTGTACAATGTAAATGGACTTCTGTAGGGTGTTAATGAGTGTAGATATCAGCTGTCATACGTTATATACAGGATGACCATGTCCTCTGCTAAAGCCGCATGAAGCAAAGTGAACAGTATAAAATGAGGTTATGGCCTTCAGCAGAAGGGCAGGACCTGATGATCACATTTTCGTGCTGCACTGAGTCATCTAGACTCACTCTGTTCCCCTCACTGTACCACTAACACGGCTGACACCACCATCACTACCACAGTGACTCAGAACCCTCCATCGACTCTCCCTCTCAGTTCTCACACACCATCACCATCAAATGGCTGTCATCACTACCAACTTCGCCATTTACAAACCCTCTCAACCATTACCACCACTTACTGACCCCTTCATCACCACCATCCCCAACGACTCACCGTCAAAAGCGGACGCAAAGCCGCCCTCAAAGACGACCATCTTGCCCCCGAAGATGGCCATGAAATGCGGTGGCTCCTTCTCCTGCACGACCCTCACCTGGACGGCGCGACCTTGCAGCCGGTCGTCAAGCTCCACCGCCTTCAGCGCCGCCGTCCCCGCCTCGTCCTGGCTCGCGTCGTTGCCCTGCCAGTGGTGGGAGATGTTACTGGGGGCATTGGGCGTGGGTGAACAAGCTTTGAGCGGGGTGAAGGCATTTCTCTGGTCGTACGTGTACATGGTGTACAGACGGGTGTGGCAGCGGAGAACGCGTCGTGGTGACAGACAATGGGTGTGTGGCATGACCTTTTGAGACAGTCATGCATATTCACTCCCTTACCTCCTCATCTACGTCAGGTGCTTTATTTAAAGTCTAAATTTATATGATAATTCAGCCTGAGACCCAGGGCGTTTTAAAATTCCTAGCTCTTCCATACCGATCTCTCCCTCGCTTACGTACCCGTGGCATACATATACATACATACTTGATGTTGGATCTACACATCCCCTAGTGAAACTTCCGTCCCCGTGCGTGTATTAATTTCATGTTTTTCGCGAGGAATTTTACCGTTCAATAATTCTTACATCTATCCATAGGGTGAATATCCGATAGTCTTTCCCTACATACACCTCATAAATGAATGCAACATTACAGCTTGCCTCTTTCTTACATACACTATCCACTGTTATGAAATTATCCTTATAAATACTCTAAAAGTATGTACATTTGGTATCTTCCTCCCAGATATATATCCAAATGAACAAAAAATATCAAACAAGTTAACAAAATACATCCTCAACATATACTCTAGTAAGAGATGTTTTCTTCCCCCTCCTCTCCTGCCACGACCCTTTTCAGTAGTAAACAGCACCTGCAGCAGCGCCACTAAACAGCTCCTGAAGCAGGGCCACTAAACAGCTCCTGCAGCAGCACCACTAAACAGCTCCTGCAGCAGCGCCACTAAACAGCTCCTGCAGCAGCACCACTAAACAGCTCCTGCAGCAGCGCCACTAGACAGCCTCCTGCAGCAGCGCCACTAAACAGCTCCTGCAGCAGCGCCACTAGACAGCCTCCTGCAGCAGCGCCACTAAACAGCTCCTGCAGCAACGCCACTAAACAGCTCCTGCAGCAGGGCCACTAAACAGCTCCTGCAGCAGCGCCACTAAACAGCTTCTGGAGCAGGGCCACTAAACAGCTCCTGGAGCAGGGCCACTAAACAGCTCCTGCAGCAGCGCCACTAAACAGCTCCTGCAGCAGCGCCACTAGACAGACTCCTGCAGCAGCGCCACTAAACCGCTCTTGCAGCAGCGCCACTAAACAGCTCCTGCAGCAGGGCCACTAAACAGCTCCTGTAGCAGCGCCACTAAACAGCTCCTGGAGCAGGGCCACTAAACAGCTCCTGCAGCAGCGCCACTAGACAGACTCCTGCAGCAGCGCCACTAAACTGCTCCTGCTAGCAGGGCCACTAAACAGCTCTTGCAGCAGCGCCACTTAATAGCCTCCTGCAGCAGCGCCACTAAACTGCTCCTGCAGCAGGGCCAATAAACAGCTCTTGCAGCAGCGTCACTAAACAGCTCCGGCAGCAGGGCTACTAAACAGCTCCTGCAGCATCAGCAATACACAGTCCTTGCGGCACTGAACTCACGATCCAGTAGTAGAGGATGTAGTGTTCGGAGGTGCCGTGAAGGTAGGCGTACAGGACGATGTAACAGTCACCCATGAAGAACTCGCCGTACTGCTCCTCCGGCACGGGGATCAGGTCGAAGTTCTTGATTCTGCGGAGACGCGAGAACAGAAATAAAAGGGCTGCCACTTCCGCTGAAAGATTTGTCTCAGTGTTAGTTATGAAGACACTGAAAATAACCACACCTTCTAGTGGGAGAAAGATGATTAAAGAAATCAGTTTTGATTAACCACACCTTCTAGTGGGAGAAAGATGATTAAAGAAATCAGTTTTGATGATGTTTTATTAATGTCTCTATACGTAAAATACACCATGTATTTCATACTAGATAATTACATGACTCAAGCAAAGGTTGAGAGAGAGAGAGAGAGAGAGAGAGAGAGGAGAGAGAGAGAGAGAGAGAGAGAGAGAGAGAGAGAGAGAGAGAGA
>JAYMFT010060348.1:0-14933 GCA_038088735.1 Panulirus argus | reverse complement strand
TGAGTGAGTGAGTGAGTGAGTGAGTGAGTGAGTGAGTGAGTGTGTGTGTGTGTGTGTGTGTGTGTGTGTGTGTGTGTCTGCAGATATGCGTTATCTGGCCGCGCTGGGTTGCGGTGGTGCACTTCCGCAGTGATGGAAACTCATTTCACTTCGGTCTCCTGCCCCAGCACAGGTCGCCAGCCGCACCTCTTCGACCGCAAACTTAATTAAGTTTCCTCTCTCTCGGCATACTCTACCTTTTGATCTCGCTCGGGGTGGGGGTCTCCCATCATCGGCCACTCCTCCCCCCCATAAAAAAAAACCAAGGACCCTAGAGGTATAATGCTTAAAAACACAGTCCAACGATTGCAAAGATGGAACCAATAATTACCTGTCAAAAAACCCTACCTCGACCTAAATTCAGGGTCTGCTTTACCCACAATGCGGACCCTATTCTCTACCCCCATCATGGTCTTCCTGGCCTCATTATGGTGTCATTGATCCCATCATGATATTACTGACCCCATTGTGGTCTTCTAGACCCCACACACGGTCTTTTTTGGTTTCACCATGGTCTTCCTGGCTCCACTAAGGTCTTCTTGACCCCAACATCATGGTCTTCCTAACCATATCATGGTCTTCCTAAACCCCATCAACGGTCTACTTGACCTCTCACAAGTCTCGCTAACATTCACCATTCTTTTTTTAATACCAGCCTTCAGGGGACGGGCGAAACATGCCCCATAAGAGACCACCTCGGATGAAAGGAAAATACGGTAAGAAAAAGGGGGAAATAATTAATCATACCTTCCCAGATAATTGTAGAACTGACCTTTAAGGGTAGAAAGGTTACAGGAAAAAAGGTAAGATTAAAAAAAAAAAGTAAAGGAGAATTCCACACCTTTTTCCGTCCGGGGGAAGGAGGAGTTATCATAACGGTCAATCCTCGTGTGGTTGGCCCCTCCACACACACACACACACACAGAAACTAAGGGAAGCAGCAGCTAGACACGAGTCATGGATCCACCAAGCCTTGGCAGAAGGGACACATGCAGACAGACGTCTCACGACAGAAGCGGCCAAAGTAATACCAGGAGAATAAGGAAGAAGGCAGCAAACATCACGGCGGACAGAAGGGGATGATTGGAAAGAGGAGATCGCCCTACTAGAGGAGACATCAGTGCATCCCATTTCACACTGAGGCTTCCTACGTGACCCATCCTTACGATCAGAATGACTCCAGGTCATTGTTAATTGTGGCATTTCAATTACCCTTGTCTTCAGTCCTCCTGATAACTTTAGACTATTCTTTTGTCTTGCGTGGCAAAAAATGATAAAATAAATCCCTTTTGACACCAACACGAACCAAGTCACCCCAGCAGGTATGTAACTTGTCCCTGACACCCGTTCCTCAACCTCATACAATATCTCCACAGCCACAATACGTCCAGTTCTGACCCCAAAACGTCGGTCGTCCTAGAGTCTCCACACACACACACACACACACACAGCACCAGGCCAGACGCCCCCCTCACCCCTCCATCGAGTCTACCGTCCTCCAAACAGACGTCGGTCGAGCCGTACACACTCAGACACAAATTCATTTTCACCTTCCAACCGGTCATACTCGACCGTACAAAAGGCACCCCCTCCCCCCCACTTCATCCTAAAATACGGCCTGCTTGGTCATTAATGACCTCTGACCCCAATAAGACCTACTAATACGGCCAGTGGGTGGGTGGGTGGGTTACGGGGTGGGGCCACCTCCGAACCACCTCGCGTGTGTCCGGGCGGACGGACATTCGTGTCACTCCACACACATACACACACACAGACACACAGACACACACACATACACACACACACACACATCCTGAATCGCCATAATGCGTCATCCATGACCCAGATCACTTCCCCGGCTGGCGTGTGAGATTACGATAGGGCCATACCGCGTCCTCTTTCAAGACAAATTCCCTCTTATCAAAATATCGTGATCTGGTATTACTTCCAATTAAATAATAGAAAGAATAGACACGTACACGGATAGGCACAGACACACAGACACACACACAGACACAGAAACACACATACACAGACACACACACACACACACACACACGCAGGGACCTGACAACAGTGGTCGCCCTGCTGTTGAAAACATCATTTCACATTCTGTTCTGCCGCCTCACTCGAGTCAGAGCTGAAAAACATATCGACGTGGCTTATTGCATTCTCCAGAACGCAATAAGCTTATCACTAGCCAACATTAACCTAACTCCTCACCTTCTATCGGAATAATACTAAAATATTCACTTTCTGATTAACCTACTTTTTCCAGGAAGAAAAATGTTATAGGCCATCTAGATCAAGTGGCTAGAAAAATAGGACAGGTTATTCTTTTTTTAGTGTGTGTGTGATCCGAGCCTACCTAATGAACCTGGAAACAGACCGTCTGTTCCCTGATGTGTAAGGTTCCCTCCCTCTCATTAACAGACCTCATTAACGGACATCATCATTATCATCAGTATTCCATCGACGTTCCTCAAGAACAAAGAAAGAAAGAAAAAACTAGATGTTACTACAACTCGTAATTACTCTAATAAAGATGATGAATGATTATCATCACAATTGCCATCATCATCTGCACTTATCAAAAGATAAGGAACTACAGAGGGAAGAAGAGAAGGTGGGTTGGTTGGTTGCTTACTTCACGTTTTGGCCTATCGAATGCCAGGGTCATTAAGGAAGTCAACTTCGTCGTCTGACCACGAATGGAAAATATTTTAGCACCCTCTTTCGGTGTCCAAAAGAACTAGCACGACCATACACCTTCTCAAGGCATGTACATTTTTTGAACGTAAACGAGGGACCAAGTTAAGCTCTAGGTATGGTAGATGACGATCCCGTTTTCTATGGTACGAGCAGATTCGGGCCCTCCGGGCCTTCGTCTGCTCGCTCCTGCGGAGGGTTCCACCCCCCTCCCCCAACCACCATCCTCACCGACCTGGTCACCACATCCTCCGTCACCACCATCACCACTTCCTGTCTCCCTCCCTTACACGCACTCCCTCTCCGGCCACCACACTCTCCCTTAGTGCTACTACTCACTCCCTTCATGAATACCATACCCTCACACCACAACTACCACTTCCTACCTTTCCGGCCATCACACCTCATCTGACCACCACCAGTCGCTACTTCCCTCCCTAGCCATCACACCCTGAACGTCGGAATGGTATTATCCAGTGGTGCAACCACTTATCCCCTTTAAATTTCCCCCTCTTCATAAATCCCCTACTGCCGGCAAAACCTTCCTGCTCAACAACAATTTCTATCCAGCCAAGGAAATGGGCGAATTATTGCCAGCTCTGTGTGGAAGGGGTGGGGGAGGGGTCTCATATTACACTGTGTCTAGCTAAATCGCTCAGAATAACACTAGTGACAGAGGGCAGTGTGGCACATGACTCAGAGAGGAGACTAATGAGGGAGATAGCGTTTGGCTGGTTATTTCCTGGGAGACCAAATGGACTGTGAGGTCGGCTGCTCCACTGACCTCTAATGACCTTAGTTCGGACGTCTTTCTTTTATGAGGAGGAGGAGGAGGAGGAGGAGGAGGAAGAGGAGGAGGAAGAGGAGGAGCTAACCCAATGACTCGACTGGCAAAGCCCAACGGTACGTAGGTGATGGAGCCATATCTACTTTTCTACCTATTCCCTCAAGTGGCAGGTTACTGTCAATTCACTTGAAGAAACGGGTGTTCCATTTTCGTTCGATCAGGCTTAATGTAAATGAGGACGTCGTGGAGGGTGCTGCCTTATTAAAGAAGAAGAAAAAAAGCATGATAAGGAGGAGGTGGGGGATGGGAACTGGCTGATAAATCGTGACAAAAAAAAGAGGTAGCCAAAAATTCTTTCATATCAGTTATATAGTATAAATCTTTCTAAATCTACTTATGTTCCGTAAAAAACCTTCATACATTTCTTTCCAAACTTTTCATCTCCGCCTACCTAGTACCACAAGATAGATAGATAGATAGATAGATAGAGAGAGAGAGAGAGAGAGAGAGAGAGAGAGAGGGAGAGAGAGAGAGAGAGAGAGGGAGAGGGAGAGAGAGAGAGAGAGAGAGAGAGAGAGGGGGAGAGAGAGAGAGAGAGAGAGGGAGAGGGAGAGAGAGAGAGAGAGAGAGAGAGAGACTTACCTACGTGGACCTACGAGTGTGTACGATATGATTTTGCCAAAATGGCAGGGGAAGCGCGTGGCGCTCTACGCACTTCTTACTTGATGAAAAAGAGTATACCTTTCTGCTGCCACCTGCATTAAACATACACCTAGTCTGGCTTAGTCTGGGACTGATTTCGACTACATATCAAGTCTTCTTTTAAATGTTTTGGGAGTTGTTCCATGAATGTTTCTCATATCTCCTGGCAGTAGACTGAACTGTCGCTCTAGCTTCCTAGCTGGGCTCTCGTGAATTTTTGTCTCATATATTTTTCGGTACGTTCCATGACATTCTTAAAAGATCTAACACCTCTGTATTTCCCTTGATGAGAGGCTTTCAGGTTCAATTCATTTTTCTTTATATACTCTCAATTTGTCGCCATGCTTAGATTTTCACACATCTTTCTCTTCTTTCTATGCTACATAGTTCCAGATCTTTCAAGCCCGTCATGACTCCTGATGTAACCCACAACAGACTGTAATAAGGTATTTACCAGCGTATCGGATAAATTTAAAAATACATAAAGTCTCAAAATTCAAAGTATCATAAGAGAGTATAATGTAACGATATCAAACATCTACCCTTTTCTGGTTAAGACTAGAGCTTCATACGAAGTGGCCTGGGGGCAGAGAGGGAGTCATGTGTCCCTTTAACTGAGTCATCTATCTGAAAGCTTGATAAACCGGTATGAAAACTTACAATGGTGCAGGAATCTCGACGCTCATTAAGACGTCGCAGCTTGACAGTTAACAAACTTGGGTTCAGCGGACATGGACGCTACTCATAGCACGAAAAAATAGATAATCGATTCGCTATTAACAAGGAGACAAATGAGACATAATCCTCCTCGGGAGGAACCGACAAGCATCAAACTCGTCGCAGCCATCTTGATATAAAACTAATAAACACATAGGAACTGGGCCTTGGGCAGGGAAAGCATTTTTCTTTTGGGTAATACCGCCCGACACTTGGGATATTAATAATTGTAGAACTGCTTTTTCTATCTTTTTCTTTTGCTGACGCCTTCAGCAGCGCTCATGTCAGATGTTACCGAGATATCCAGAGGGCAGCTGAAAACCGGTTCGTGGTGAACTTATTTACGAATAATTCCAAATGCTGACTCTTGCTTCGCCGTAGCAGTCCGGGGTTTCCCTGATGCGGTAGAAGGCCAGTTTAATGCCATCTATCTACGATACGCGTAATTATTCCTCAGAAACAGGTATTTGTACACCACAATCCGACCATAAGGGAAATCGGGAATCTGTCACCACCACGGCATGGATGAGGAACAAGACGGGCATTTTGCTCTGTATTGCGTTAATAATCATCAGCCTTCTGTGTCCTTTGGGGTGAGAAATGTAAAAACTGGTAGTGCAGGCTGACGAGATAGAGAGAGTCAAGGAACTGCTATGCAAATTCAGACAATTAGATTACGGGGCTGGGATTAAACAAGAGGCACTTGCAGTGTCCGTTGTCCCGCCATAATATATGACAACGATCTGAGAGGTTTTCTTGTGTATGCGTTCTAAGATTCCAAACCAGCTCCTGAGCTTCATATAAGGTGGCCAGGCTGGAAATGTCAAGTTCCTGTGATGAATAACTCTTCCAGTTACCCTGCACTGGTAAAAACTGGCTGACAGACAGACACACAGACGCTGATGACATTATCTTTCTCCTGCATGTGACGAGAGATGAGAACCACAGAAAAGGTTGAATAAACGAAAAAAAAAAGAAGAAAAAAGTCTCATGTACTGCACCGAAAACGAGGAAAATCAATTTTGGTTCCCAAGGCATTTTTAGCAACTAAAGGCTTTGCGATTTCTTGACAAACGATTGCAAACTTTGAGCGGGAGGAAATGTTCAAGATTTCGATCCTTTTTCCCTCAAATTTCATAAACGATCACTTGTAGAAGACGGTCCGTATGGGAAGCAACCCACGTCAAGAGACAAACGCCAAGATTCACTGATGAATATCTAAGGCAAACCGCACGGGATTAACACAAATACGACGAGGGAATAAAACCAGTAATTGATATCTAGCTTTTCCGATACTGGGATAGAACCCCTCCATTATTGGACCGTCGCCTGAGAGAAGACGTCATACGAACACCACACAGCGAGGGAAAATCTCCACAGGTCGTCATTTGCATGGGAAACTGGGTTAAGTGGCGAGTAGAGTAAACAACATTTACAACAGCCGTCTCACGTAAGCTCCAGCCATTAATAAATTTCCTGGAGCGGTTCCGTGGCCCGGAGTCCAGACTCGGGCCTGGCTGGCTGGCTGGCTGGATGGCGTGGTCTGCCTGGGAGTCAGGAAGCTCTCTCTCTCTCTCTCTCTCTCTCTCTCTCTCTCTCTCTAAATATTCGTAAGTATTCTCTCTTAGGGCATATTCTCTTTGTGGCTGCTCCTAGGTACGCTTTCTTCTTTCTCTCTCTTTTACTGCTTTATCTAAAACCTGGTCACTCCCGTATCTCTTTCCGTCTTTGCTATTCTCCCTCGCTTTCTCTCCGCTCCCGGAACTCCTTCCTTCCTTCCTTCCTTCTTTCGTTTCGTCCGCGAGGTAAGTTTAGTAAGGCTCGGTAAGAGGCGCAATCAGATCATCAAAGCTGTTTACGCCTGGTGGCGGCGGCCGGAGAAGCCCTGAGCCTCTGTACCTAATGAATTAATGGTGATGTTCCCAACCTGTCATGGAGGGAGGCCACAACATTCAACTTATATTGCCAATTATATTCTTGCCGTGCAAAGTGAATGAGAAAACTGGGAAATGAAAAACTCTATTCACAGACGAAGATAAGCCGCTCATTTTTCAAACTGAAAGAAATAAATGCATGAATAAGATGTATTAAGAAAATGATGAAACCGAGTTTGGAGTCTGAGATATAATGAATAAAAGCAAGGTTACTCCGTAATGGAATTAATCTTTTTGAGCTACAGTCCTGCACAGATTATTCGCAATGCTGTGCTCGGTAATGGCCTCCAGTGTTATCGTAATACAGTAGAACATAAAAATACACAACTCTCATAGATCAGTTTCAGGGATGATTTGTATGAAACGCATCGTTCTATCACGACACAAGGAAGAGGAACAATTAAACTGTTTCTGAAAAACCTCTTGTTTTACTCAGAACGACATCACTTGCTATCACAAACTGCCTCGAAAGGACTTCTGTGGTCAGGGTGTGCTTAAGGTATCTGAACCACAGCAATGACCTTAAAATACAGATTTGAAGGAAAAGGAACGGTGGTGGGAGATGAGAATAAACTGCAGGAGAAAATACTAAAGCTCCTCTTGCAGGGTGAACGCTCCGCTTCCTCTATGATTGCGTCACTGTTCACAAAGGCTGTTGCCGTACTGGACCAGTGGTTGGGTGGGTGGGTGAGTCTGACCCTCGACAAATGGCCCGATGGCCGAGTTCTTCGATAAAACGATACAGGAAGTCCTAAAGGCTGGCCAAACAAGTAAGGGGAACTCTCTCTTTAAGGCTACAAACCCACCCCATCTCACAGCCTCGAAGAGGTTCTATGTACATTCTCTGGTAAGAGGTGTATCAGGGGGACATATCTTTACCCCTTCTGGCCATTAACTTGACGTTCACTGGCCTCAGTTACGCTACAGCCTTACGTGAGGTGTATTGACTTGTCTCAGACTCACATCCATTGCTAAAAAATATCTTTTCTTCTGTTTCCTTTTCCTTATCTTATTTTTTTTTTTTACTTTTAAAGTCGAGACGACGGACTCTCTGAATCATTCATAGTTCGTTATCACTCTTGTTAAAAGCAATTTTCTTTTTTTCAACATGGCCCTTTTGAACTAGAGCCAAGGAAGGCGATCCTTTCTGACCTTATGTTTACTCTGAGAAAAACTGGTCAAAAAAATGGTACTACAATTAAGTAATTGTCTTCTTACGCTGTTGATTTTGATGCCAAACATGACTAGGTTTTTAGCAATCTAAAATTTGATCCCAGTTGACCTAACATTGACCTCCCCTTGACCCTTACAGCAGGAATAGGTGCTTAGATCACCTTTAGATTTCTGTCCCTCGAGTTCCAATTAACAGTTCCATCCTGAAAAACCGCTTTTCATTAGAGTAGTAATAAAGTTTAGCGCCCTGATCCCCCACTACTGCTCTTCTTTCACACCTCATCCTGTTGCCTCTTTAGCCTTCCTCCAAAGACTGAGCTGAGAGACACGTCGACCGGTAGCTTCTTAAGATCTCAATTTGACGTTTTGAAAGGATGTTTCCACAATACGTGGTTTCACACAAGGTAATCGACGATCTGAGTGACCTTGCTAAGAGGTGCAGTTCACCTTCATAAGGAAGTTGACCCATGAACGTCGACAGTAAAGCAACATAGTGCTCAGGGGTGCGAGGTGTTCCTGACGAAGATGAGCATCCTGTCCTGGAGAGAACCACCCTTGTTCAGTCTTGGTGGTCATCTGACCCGGACTGCAGAAGATCGATCGATCGAACTCTGACACGAAGTAATGCAGGACTCGCAAGGGAACTTCCTCTGGTTCTGGACCGAACTTGCCGAAGTGGTTCGGTTGTTCATCCCTGTCGATGTCTCATCGCGTGAACTAAGCCCATGAAGTAAATTCACCTACCTTGTAGGTATTACAGGCAGGTGTTTATAAGTTCAGTTCACTGAATGAAAAAACTTTTCGACAATTACCTTCCATTCACACGCGTCGGACCATTCTGAAAGCAGTATAATCAACCTTCACTGAACTCATGTTTCATATACTTTGAAACAGTTAGCCTAGACTCTGGATCACTGAACGTATAACTGATGATTAATGTACCAAGCTGACTTACAACCTACCATTCGACATAATATCCAGACCATACGTGCACTGAAGAATTTTAGAACAAAGACAACCCTATCAAGGTCTCACGATAATTCAGAGGTAAGGGGAGTATGCACCACTGCTGCACTTGACAACATCTATGTTCAAATGTGAGCCAAACATAAGGCCAGTGATCATCGAGGTACTTCTCTTTTGGTTGCTTTTAGCTCACAAGTGTTTCACAGCTTATAGAGCCGGACACCCTCTCGTGGTAGACATACAGAAACCCGCTTCTGTTATGTTTCTTATCGGTGCTCCACAAACAAAAGACACGCAACGAATTGCATGTTGTTGATTTCAGAACGTAAAGGCGAAAAGCAGGTGGTTTTAAGCTTCGAACGAGGAAAGCGCTTTCGTAGATGCTCATAGAATAAATCTCTTTACCTCAAGATGTGTCACCTATATTGAACCCAAGTTTATGCACATTCCTTTACCCCATCGATTTTTCTTATTCATAGTACCCTGTATGGCACAGACAGAACGCCCTAACCGTTGTCATTTCGGATAAGGGGAAAAGCAGAGTACGAGAAAACTAAGGAGGATATTAAACAAAGCTCAATAAGTAAGAGGCTATAAACCTGAGTCGTAAAGGAGAAAAGGTTATGTTTGAGGAGAGAAGAAGGTACCATGTCGGCCAGTTCTCTCGAGACTGGTTTCTACATAGAAGCTATGGGAAGTGTTTGACAGACGTGTGCCATGGGTTAAGGCCTTAGTGGCTGGGACACATGCCAATACCTAACGAGAGCAGTGGCTTAAACGAAACTTGTGGAACAGTAATATCATTGAGGACAGAAAAGGATGAGAGCAAAGATGATGGCAGGAAAGTTAGTTAATGAGGTGGAAGCGTTCTGATTCCACTATGACTCAGAGAGAGGCGGGGAAAGAGCTACCCCAGATACGCGATCTGTACTCCATACTGAGGAGAATCAGACCCTTGCAGACAAGGATTAGGTGCTCACAGGAAAATATTTAAGGTATCCATACAACATCCTCACAAGAGATTTCACGGACGTTAATTATGTAGTGATATGCCCAACGTGTTTATATAAGTTCAGGGTTGTGTTCCAGTGTTTTAAAATTCATAAGCAGAAGAGCAGAGATTTAGAAAGAGTTATAGGGAGAAACTGGGTTTTTACACCGCTGCACCTAACCAGTATGTATGCCAATGTTGCCTACACATTCGCGAGTTCTGCCGCGAACGGTCAGGGCGGAGTTGTATACTGAATGTCCAACAGGAACAAACTGATCAAGAATATAACCAAAGATATAGCACTAGTCTTGCAGGCTGGAGGGCTTCGCTCTGGAATGCATTAAACACTGACTGAACCACGGGTCCCTTCATGGCGTATGACATTACAACTCTTTTTCTACGGCCCGCTGGATTCCTTACCCTGGTGCAGTACGTAGGTTAGGTCGAGGTGACAAGTGGTGCTGCGAGGTGTATTAAGGTCAGCCGTTTCTTCGTTGCAGGGTAAGCTAATGGTCAGGTAGCCAGCCCAGCGGTGATAGCTGGTCCGTGTCACTGTACCTTCCGTGATGTGACGTGAGCGAAGAGCATTCCACATGACTTATAATCTGATAAGACTTGCGTCAAATTGTTTTGTATTGCAGGTGATCATGAGAGCGCCGAGTGGAGCTGAAATACAAGAATACTAAAGGACGTTTACGTATTTATTTCTCTTTCGTAACTGCCAAATTACGAGTAGATTTTGGCACGTTGACGTGCATCACATTCACCTACCAAACCAGCGTAACATGGAGACGCATCCGACGAGTTCACTGTGCGCCCCAAAACAGAAGCAAATCCGCGGGCCAGACACAGTCCAGGGCTATTCGAATCTTCGTCCCAGAGAAACGGATTTTCGTCTCTATACCATCTATTATCCTCACGAGAAAAAGAGAGAGAGAGAGAGAGAGAGAGAGAGAGAGAGAGAGAAATATTGTTGTCAATAATATAAGTCACCGTGAAGCTTTGCCATTGAGGTGGCAGACGATATCAGAGGCAGGGCGGACTCGAACCTGCCACCAAGATTACAAATCTAATACACAAACACACACACACACACACACACACAAACACATACCCCTGAAGCACGCTCACATTGTCAACATGTTCAGACGCTGGCCTGTAATCATCGCCGGAGTCGGCGTCGGACACCGCAGCAATTTACCCCCACACCGCCCGCCTGTTGTGATCGACAAGTCAAAGCAATTTATTCCGGCTGCCTTTGTTGGGGGCGCAATGTTTATGGATTCACATCTAATAATATAAGCAGGAAAATCCCTCAGATCTGGACTACCACATTCCTGGGGCGCGCCTAGCGGCCGATGCTGTAGGAAGGTTGATACCAGCCAGCTCAGAAAATTATCAGGTCGTAAAGCAAGGATAGTAGTTGGAGGTAACGCCCCGCCAAACTGGAGCAGCTCAATCGCTTGCCATTACTGTCAACAACTTGGAGCGTGAGGTGTGTGGCAGGCGCTCACAGATGGCGCACAGACTACAAGTTGAAGGGGTGAGGAAAGTCGATGTGAAATTGTGCCTTTGATCGAGTTGTTTGAGGAAAAGTCCCGACACAGTTGTGCTTCTGACTAAGCACTTGTAGTTCTTCCTGTTGGCCACCCACCATCTGAGGTTGCGGTAGCGATGGCGGGTATGGAGTGTCGTGCGCCACGATGGACGCGCCCTAAGAACCTGGGTATTTTACGTCATGTACCGTGATGGGTCGAAGCCTAAGCATCTGGTTTTTGGTTTTGCATACTGCGACGGACGGGGGCCTGAGCACCTGGTTTCATGTCCTATACCGCGACGGAAGAGGCCTGAGCACCTGGGAATTTTTTGTCATGTATGGTGATGGACATAGGCCTTTGTCATGACGGACGGTGGGGGGAAACTGAGCCCCTGTGTCGTATACCACGGCGGAGGGGTTCTGAGCACCTGGGTTATCATGGACGGTGACGGACACACAGGGCTGAGTACCTGGCTTGTGCGTCGCGTGTCGTGCGACGAATATAACTGAACGCCTTATCTGATCGCGTCTGAACAACGAAATAGAATCACGTATGAACAAACCATATGATCTGATATATATATATATATATATATATATATATATATATATATATATATATATATATATGTATATATATAACGTTACTTTCAAAGTAAAACAGAATACAAAATGAGATACTGATACCGGGAGACATAACAATAAGATACAGCAACTTGGAAGTGACAAAATATTTCTTTTCACAAAATATCGGCACAGGATTAAAAAATGCACAGCATCAGCGAGGGACGCAGCTGTTCATTTCAGCTCTTGCAAAGCATATAATTTGAGAAAGAGAGGTAGAAAGATAGACAGATAGATAGATAGAGAGACAGATAGATAGATAGATAGATAGATAGATAGATAGAGAGAGAGAGAGAGAGAGAGAGAGAGAGAGAGAGAGATTAAGATGCTCCTTAAAGCACAGTGTAACACGCTTCCAACAGAATTTAGAGCACTCCACCCCATATAGAGGACTGTCATCCTAAAAGAGCAATGACAAACATCTTTTAAAAAGGAACAATATAGGACGACTCAGTCCCAAGGAAAAACGATGGGATACAATACCATCAGTCCGTTGAAAAATGCCCTAAACAGAACGGTGGAATACGTCTCTAACAGAACAATTGCTCACTCCGAAAAAAAAGGTAAAAGATTTCCAACGGGACACGCTTCCAACAGAACAACAGGGCACGCCCTCAAAACAGTAGTGGGACATTCTTGTAACAGAGCCGTTGGATAACTTACCCCACCCCCCAACCCCCACACACCGATATAGAGGGTCAGTCTCCCTACAGATGGGAGACCCATCCTATTGAATTACGTGAAACTTCGTCCGATAGAGTTCAGTTGGGCGCGCTACCAACAACACAGGTTCCTAAGACAAGATTAAGACTGGAACGCATAGCCCTAAAAGAACAATGGCAAACTTTCCTAACAACAGTGCGAAACGCTTTACTGCCTGGGCGACTACATCCTACAACACTCTACAAAGCCCTTAATCACCGAGAGGACGAATCAGTCCAGGACTTGAGTTGAGACATTTTGAATCTTTCATATCTGTGAAAAACCTTACATATATGGACAGGAGATTGTTTTCAATATAGTGTTGTCAGGTACAAATGTTACCCACCATCATCAAAAACCATTTAAGTTTCCTGGTTTATAATCTCTCTTATAAAGCTAGAGCTTCTCTATAGCTCCCACTGAAGTCGATACAACAAACAGAAATGCGATAAATCTAAAACAAATAAGCTTGTATATACATGTATATTCAGGATATAGCCCTCCTAATGTATGAACTGGGTGTAAATATATCAAATAATAAGTGGTCGTCTCCGAGCAACCGAGTTGTTTAATATTGGAGTATTAAACCTGAGCTCTATGATTACGTCCAGTCCAGTCGAACAGAACACAACGGACCCCTTCCTTTGCAGCTTTCCAGAATAACGTAGAGCACCTTAGGGAGACGAGGCTATATACGATTCTCCTTTCATATCCACCAGTATGACTTTACACAGTCTTATATGATAATGAAAAAACAACGAAGCAAATATACAGTGAAACAGGGGGAGTTATAGGGCTTCCACTGCTGATTAATGAATAAACATTCAATTGAATATTTGTAGTGAAGCTGTTTCTTTCTCTTTCTCGTCAGATGAATATCCACTTACGTAGGTAAGCATTTGAATTAAGATCTCATTAAACGTTGTCATTCTAATTTATTGATATTATTATTATTATTATTATTATTATTATTATTATTATTATTATTATTACTACTATTATTATTCTTTTATTATTATCATAATCATTATTATCAATATCATTCATTGTTATTATTATTATTATTATTATCACGAGTATCATTATTCCATTTGTCCATATTCCTATAATATCAATTGTCTCTTTGTTATGAGTGTCCTTGTTTATAGTGGTTGCTGTAGTATATTTCATTTTGAGGATATATATTGCAATGAGGCGTCTGAGGAACCTCACACAAGAGTCAGAAGACATGTACGTAATGAGGACAAAGTGGTTGATGTTTACTTCACTCAGGTGTGAAGTGTTCAGGACTTGTTCTCACTGTATTGAACATGTATTTCCTTGCGTAGTTCTCGCTATTACTGGTAACGCTGTGTGTTTACGGCATTCTGGGTTATCTGCTATCGGTGACTGCATCTGATATTCCGGTTGTTTTCGCTGGCGAGATGCGTAACCTTATGTTAAGTGAGTTTATATCAGGGTTGAGTTTTTAAGTAGACTGGGACAATCAGTATTGTCAAATATATAGACGTAATTCAGTTTTAGCATTGATTGTACTATTTCGTCCATTACTTCATGATAATGTGTTTGATGTAATGAGCTGTTCTGGATGGATAGATATATCGTAGCTTCACTTTCCCTTAGCTGATACAATACCTTGATTTATTTTGTTTATTCTTTATGTATTGACCTTTACAATGTATTCTTTCGGGCATTTGTTCGATTTTTGTTTATATTTATATCTGAATGTCAGTAATCGGACCATTCAGGGCATGACGACATACAGAACATGTTGGTCCTGAGAAGAGGGTTGCTTACTTTTACTTATCAAGCGTTTTCTATGCTCTCCTCGGGTTTGTTCTTATATCTGTTCCATTAAGCACGTAAGCGGTTAGTGCCTCTTAATTTGATGTTATGTATAGGTAAAGCAATGCACAAGATCGTGATTTACTCTGTTTTATTTCTTCATATAAAATTGTTGTATTCAAAATATGATAATATTCTCATCAACATCATATATATATATATATATATATATATATATATATATATATATATATATATATATCTATA
>JAYMFT010060337.1:507-14933 GCA_038088735.1 Panulirus argus | reverse complement strand
AAAACTCACTGCTTCCAGCAGTTTAACTCCCACACCATATATTCTTAAGACCTTCCACAAAGCCTCTCTGTCAACCCTATATATATATATATATATATATATTATTGTAAGCTGGGAGCAGGTTTTCTCTAATGCACATAGAATTGAAAACAACATGTTTAAATTTATTAATCTTTCTTATGTTCTCTTATTTTCTCAATATTATTCTACCATCTGGTGGGTGATCAAACACCAGTTGTCCATAATCATCCATTTTATTTCATTCAAGTCTTCGCCTTCATAGACGCATTATCAGGAATCTACAAAAAAAAAAATTGCATCACAAAACTTGGATATGAGGTGTAAAACGCAAACACATGTATATAAAAACAAATTCGAAACAAACAGAGCTCGTAGAACATGAAAAGTCCGGGAAAACACTACAAGCTATACAAATTAACAATGTCATGACGGGTAGTATGAGATACAACCTAAATACAAAATATGGATACAGAATTAAAGAAAAACTTACAGTTGGGAAAACAGAAGAACAATCTTAAACGAAGTATGAATACAGGCATTCTTCATTATATCCTACACCCTAACAGCTACTCCTTCATTCTTCACTTTATCCTACAGAGTCTAGAGGCCATTGTATATGGACGTGTCCACAAAACGAAAAAAAAAAAAATCACGTGGCATATGCTGCTCGCCGTCTGCTCATCTTAAAAGTTTATCCACGCTAAGAGAGAATACAAAGTGCAGAATATATCACTGGCACACAAATCCCAGAGTCAAATTCATCAAAATATCGGTCTTGTTCGTAGTCTCCTTGTAGTAGCGTGGTGTGAATTCTCTTGCCATAGCCTGAAACAGGCAATCTATTGCGGGTATTATAAAAGTGTGCTAAAATACCATGGTAAAAAAAAAAAAGACTGCGCAACTCAATGACACCAAACAAAGATTAGTATTTTGGAATCTATTCCATTCCAAATGACATATCAACACTCGAACTGTTCAGGCTTCTAATTCAACGACTTTGCATCATGGATAGCTGCTGGTGGCTGTCGATCATCTTCAGGTGTGTCAAAGTCCGACGAATTTAAAAATCATTCAAATGAAAGACTTTGGCGACATCGCCCCCTGCTGATCGTTCTGATATAATTGCACTTATTCTCTACCCATTTAGACTATCTCATGGGTGATGCTGAGAAGACGTATAGTAAGCGCAAAATTCCAAACTACTTGTGACCTGCTGAGCAACACTCCACAGCAGCTGATCCAACCAAATTCACAATTGATAGCCCATGGAACCCACCAGGCCAAACTGTTAACTTCACAAGACCTAGCTTGCATCCTCTGAATAAATGCCACTCATATTGCTAGTGTTTTCATATTACTGTGGTCTGCAGCTTGCAATAAGTAGCAGTGACATGAGATTTGAGAGTAGCCAACAAAAGATCTAATAATCATTTTTCACCATGTTCAGTAGAAATGAATTACAGACTTCTTTCAACCACATTTCCATCACTGAATACAAAGGAAATCAACACTGTAAGCTGATCAGCATTTACAGGCCGCCTGGTCGCAGCAGAAAATGGACCTTCATCCGCCCAGGTTTCTGCATTCCCTCCCTCAATCTTCCTCATTACTAGATTTCCAACCTGGTGTCGGAGAAAGGCTACTTTGATAAATTAACAGTCACCTAATTTTGATAAAGGAGATATCACGAGACTACGAGGTGGATGAAGGAAACAAGTAAAGTGTCCCGACCTAAATGTTGGGACGACTACTATTTGATCTATAAAGGCCTCAATATGCTGACAATATCTTATTTATAAATGTGGAGTAAGAGAGGCTGCAAACACTGTAAAGAAACCTATAAAACATGCAGAATTAAAATGACGAACATCCTACATCATTTTTTTTTTTTAGGTTCGAACGTTAATCTTTATCCTAAAACTTCCCTTTAATATGAACTGAAGCAGGTTTTGGGGAGATGCAGCAGCTTTTGATATGGTCGGAAAAACTTTTGTGCCGCCCCCTTTAATCTTAATTTTCAATTGCGTCCCTCTTACCGTTAAAGTTCACGAACTCCCCTCGAGTTCACGTAGACTAGGAAGCATGTCACATCAAGTATGTGATTCACGTAGGCTTGGAAGCAAGTATGTCACATCACAAGGAACACGAATGTCGCATCACGTATATAATTAATGTAGGCTAGGAAGCACGTATGTCACATCACGTATGTGATTCATGTAGGCTAGGAAGCACGTACGTCACATCACGTATGTGATTCACGTAGGTTAGGAAGCAAGAGGCGAGTGGCGTCTCAAACTCTGGTATATTCATTTAGAATTATTCAAACTTTCTTTGGCGGCTTTGGCGTCCCTTCTAGAGGCTTCTCTTTCCTTTGTAGATGACTAGATCGAAAACTGAACTTATGAAACCTTACCTGGAACAATTATAGATATATAAAGGAAAAAATAAATGATTAGAGTTAAACCGGCTGAGAGAGATATATACTTCTTCCATTCTTGCTGACACTTTTCTGTGTGAAAGGAAGTTGAAAGATATCAACAGAGCGGAGCTATAATGACAGTTTATCAACCTATGATATTTTCAAAATCTTGTTCTTTGTTCAGTACAAATATTGTACGTTTATTATGAAATGATACAATTTTTCGAGTAGAGACCTTGTTTGAGGTCAGAAAGGTGGGTTAGTGACCATAACCTTAACGGTTCCAAAGCGACCACAACACTTCCCGGACTACAACCGACCACAACAGTCATCGGTCCATAAGCGATCACAAATGACAACATGGAAGTAAACATTGAGTTTTTGCCCGATGAAATTATTGTGCGGATATTACATTTTCTCTGTGACGAAGACCTACTCTCAGTTGCCTGTGTGAGCAATAGATTTAGCAATATAGTTAGTGTTCGACAAGTAGTAAGGTAAGAGAAAACCCCATCAGACGAGAAATTCCTTTTCCAGATATGGGCTAACACGAATCTTGCGGTTATGTACCTCAAGTACCCCAACTACGGGGTACAGGTGAATGTTGTGGGCGTATTAGTATTACTGACATTAGTAACTGAGTTAAAGAACTTATTACTTGAAGAAAGAGTGAATGAACACAAAAGAGTCTAAGGAGATCTAGTCATACTTTTATAAAAATGTAATCCAAAAATTACTCACCCTTGTTATATCTCTAAGGTACAGTTGTAGATTATCCTGTCATGAATTCAGTTTTGGAGTATAAGACTCATTTGCAGTGGTAGCATATTATGTACTTGTTCAGGGGCATTATAGAACTAATTTATGGATTACAAAGAAATGTTTATCATTGTAATATTTGCATTTTCGTAGGAATGTAGATTGGCTGTTCAGTATTGAAGATCATTTGTCGTTGTAAGATAAAAAGTAATGGGGGGGAAGGTGATATGATCATGGAAAACTGCAAAGCTATTCAACTAGAAAATAGGTGAAACACTTGTAGAAATCAGCAAAACTACAAAGCATCTCTTAACTTTTCCTAGCATCCAAGATTTACAGTAGAAATATAGAAGCATAAATGTAGTGAACTGCTGGTGGTTTTATGCACTGATTTCTTGTGAGGAGGCAGAGTGGAGGAGCCACTACTTATGTCGTTTGTAATGTTTACATGTTTGAGAGTTGGTGCTCTGAAATCATGGGTCTGTCAGGCATTTTTCAGTTATAACACTGAAAATAAAGGTAAATCTCGGCTTCCATGGAAAATTAAATGAGGTGGTCATAGGTTATGTTGATTTCTACAACTATTGGTAATTTATGTTTATCTTCACATCAAAACAAGTTTTGGATATTGAGAGAATTTATTTTTTAGTGCTAGTGTATTGGTTAAGAAATATAATGACAGTTTGCAGATAATGATTAGAAGTATTATATTGTATTGCTGAATATTTGGATAAGGTGCAGGTAATGAGAGTTATGCATATCAAGGTAAATGTGGGACTAAATAATGTAAAAGTAGGTCAACCACTTGATATAATTCAACATAACTAATGACAGCCTGACTTAACCTCCCTAGCTATCAAAACTCATCATGATGTTCAGTATTCTAGTTGAAAATATACCAGTTATACCTGTGATTAAGCATTGTGTAAATGTCACTGAATGTTAACAAGATTACAGACCATCTGGCCTATCATGCCTAACTCCCTTGATAAAACTCCTTACTGCCCCTAATAGCTTTCCTCCCAAACCATATATTCTAAACACCTTGTAGAAACCATCTCTATTAAATATATTATTCTCCATAATACTATTATCCATATTCTCCATTATCCTAGAACTGTTATTACAAATTTTTGATCATTAAGTTAGTGGCCATATAATGTTAATAATGTTTCTTTGCTTCTGATTAGCAAACTTCATTATTGATTAGCAAAGGCCGAGAGTTTCTTGATTCTGGGATTAAAGTCAACAGGGCTCATGATTGATAAGTCATTTGTGTTTAGTCATTTTAGGAGACTATGATTTCTTCATTGAGGTTTAACTTCTTGTATGGAGGTGGGCTGTGCTGCCTGTCACTTAGGCATGTTTTTTTATTTACTGACAAAAATATTTCAGGCAGTAAATTGATACTCTGTAATATGTAATATAATATAAACTTCACTTATGCACTATACATTTTCAGATTTCTGGCACATATGTAGGAAAATCTGTACTGGTAGTCCTCAGTATATTCTAGGGTTGAGTTAAAAAACTGTACAATTGAAATTGGATAAAGCGAATCCAATTTTATGTTAAAGATAGGGATGCACTCCACAATCTAAATAGTACCCCAAGGACCAGTTTTACTACTTTTTCAAATAAATTTTCAGCTGGATATTCAAACATTAATGCTGTAAAATGGTTACAAGGAAAAAGAATGCTATTTTTAATGCTCATAGGTAGATTCATCTCTTATGGCTCTAGACTTCCATCCACGACCCAGCATTTTCTCCATCTTTTTCAAAATTGGATTCCTTACTTTTGTTGTTTCCTCTGAACTTTCATCTGTGCTTGCTTGTCTGTTCCATGCTGTTGAAAAACCAGAACTTTCCTTTTTCCTTAGAATCATGCATTGGTGCATCCCACCCCTAAGAAGGATGACTGTTCTATCCATTCTAACTATGGTCTTGATGCTTTGACATCTACCATTTCCAAAATCTTTGAATCTCTCCTAAGCTCCTATATCCTTGGACATCTTAAATCTCACAGTCTTCTCTCTAATCACCAGTATGGTTTCTGTTGGATGAAATCCACGAGTGATATTCTTTCCTATCTTAATGTTTGGTCATCATCCCTATGGATTTTGGGGAATCATATATAGTTGCCCTTGATATATCCAAAGTCTTTGACAGGGAGTGGCATTGGGGTCTCACCTCTAGGCTCCCCTTCCTCACTTTGCTCCCTCATGTCTAGTTTCCTCTCTGGCCAATCTATCTCCATGGTTGTTGATGGATCAACCTCTCCCCTTCCTTCATCAACAATGATATCCCTCAAGGTTCTATACTATCTCCTACACTCTTTCTGTTCTTTATCATCAATTTCCTATCTTCCACAAATAATGAAATGCACTCTTTTGCTAACAACTCAACACTGAATTCCTCCACATCCTTCAAATCTGCTCCTTCTTCTTTCACTCAATCTTCATCTTGACACAACTTTCTCAGTAAACTCTGACTTGGACAGGATATCTCAGTTGGGTAGATAAAATCTGTTCAAGTTTAATGGCTCCGAGACCCAGTTTCTGCCCATCTCTCTATAAGAAATTCTTAACAATTTTCTTCTCTTCTTCAGTGGGTCTGTACATCCACCTCTTGACTCAGTGAACATACTTGGTATTACTGTAACATCCACTTTCTTGGAAACACCGCATTACGGAAATAGCTCAGTCTGCCTTTAAGAAACTGGGAGTCCTGTTTAGATGTCAAAATTCCTTTTCATCCGAACAGCTGGTTTATTTATACAAAGGACTGATCCGTCCTTGTATGGAGTACTCTCTCACATTTGGAGTGGTTCTAGCTCTGCATCCTTACTTGAGAGAATTGAGTTGAATGCAGTCAGACATATAAACTCTCCCAGGCTAGCTTCAAAACTTGTCCTGCTCACCCTACTCTGCAATGTTGGTTCACTTTCGGTCTTCTATAGGTATTACTTTGGTTTTTACTCCTAGGAACTGGCTGCTTGTGTGCATCCACCACTAGCTAGATCAAGCAGTGCTCTGCAAGCTGCTGCATCACATGAGTACTGTGAGGTCATTGGCAAGTGAAGGGTGGGCCATTTTGGTATCTTTCTTTCCATGCACATAATAGCTTTGGAACTCTCTACCCTCTCATGTTTTCCCAATAACTATGATTGGACACACTTTAAAAGACAGGTTTTTTTACTTTCTCCAAAGTTCATAAATACTTTCCCTTGTCTCTTCTTTTTCCCTTTCATTAACCCCTCTATATTTCAGTTACAGCCCAGCCCAACCTTTATGTGGACTTTTGTCTGTGACTGGAGCTTTAAATGTAAAAATTAAAATGTATTACAGAACTCCTTCTTTTGTCTGCATTCATTGTTTTGCAGCATATGGAGAGTAGAGGGCCCCTTGCCAGCTTCTGCTCACTTCAAAATTTTTTATCGCACCTCTAGTGTTATTTCATTTGTCTTAAGTTGCATGAATGGGTTAGTAAAAGGATTAGGAGGTGAATTAGTAGGATACTTAGAATTTATATCTATAATATGGTAAGATGTAGACACACACAGCACAAAATACAAGTGTGTAGCACAGATCCGTATAGCACAGGAGACAACGTAAGACTAAGGCTGGCAGCACACTTACAGAGGTAACTCCTATGATTTACCATACAAGCTAGCTGATTGCTTGGTACTGCATATCTGGCTACACTGGCTATGCCGGAGCAAAATTTTCTTTGTTGATAGGAATGGGGTTTTTGCATATATGCAAAATCACATATGTAAAAAATTGATAAGTGCTGTCGGAGGAAGTAATATGTACTTTGTAACTCAAAATTGCAAAAGATAGATGTTTTTACTTAGGTTACAGCATGCAATTTTCAGGTACATAAATGGTTTTCAACAGAGCATGTTGATTAATTTTTGATAAATCAATTACATCACTTTAATGGTAAACTATGATTTACCTTGAAAAAAATTACATCAGATAAAGATAAAGAATGAAAAGTATAAAAAAGACCCTTCTGATAGACATTTCTATTCCCCTTCACTGTATTATTTCAGTCAGTCTAACTAAACTGTCATCTTTCAGGAATTTAGACTTAAGAAGAACCTATCGATACTCAACGGAAGATTTCAAGACATTTTTTCTCCCTCGTGCAAGATGTCGGAATATTCAGCGAATCAATTTAGATCATGTATACTGGATCAGATTACCTAGCTTTGTGGTAAAGTTAAAAAATGTGGAATCACTCCATATGATAGGAACACCTTTAACATTTTTACAACTCAAATGGATTCTTACTTCATGCCCAAAGGTATTTACTGCTGTTTATAACACTGAAGTTATTTATGCATATGTTATGTTAATATTTTTTTATGAAGTGAGTCCTCTGCTTTCCTTTAGTTGATTTCCTGTTTATGGCTCTGGATATGCCACCTACAAATGAGAATGACCTGTATCAAATACCTAACTTCCCTAAAGTTTATATTTAGGTCCCTCATCCTTCATGTTGATGTGTTCTCTAATGCCCTCAGTTCTCTTTGAAAGTGAGAAAATATGTTAAGAAGTATGAAAAAACATTTCTTTAATGGATTGCTTACAGGAACAGTTATTAGGTACAACTTTAATAGGTAGTGGATGTTGAAGGTAGTTGCCTGCTGCATTTAGCACCAGTAATATCATAAGCCTTGGCAAGTGGCTTTGTGGCTGATGAATGTTTATGAATGAGCATTAGCCATCCTTATATGATGAAAGCCTGTTGGATTCACCCTATTTAGGGTGTACTGGAATTCTATTTCCCATTTTACCAAGTGCTTCCTTTAATGCTCAGAAGGATCTGCCATGGGATATGAAATGGTTTTTCACATATCAGAACTACCTTTTGGATAGCTTTGAGCTAACTTTATGATATTTGAATAAAATTCTTCATCATCATCTGTTTCTTTGGGTGATATCCTATGTTGTACACAAACATTATCAACTTGCAGTGTGTGCTTTCTCAGCTCAAGTTCATAAGGTTGATTGGCAGAGATTATGTAATACCCCCCAAAAATTACTTTACTGCCATCCATAATATTTGCTAACATGGAATGAAGAAGGGAATACTTAATGGAGGATAAAGTGTCTAAAAGGAATGTGTAGATGATAAATGTTATAAGAATAACTAAAGGAATATGTGAATGAGATGGTACAGATACTGGGGGATTCCACATTTGAAGCTGATCGACAGAGTGAGGGAATACATGTGTGAGGCTGTCATTATGAATAAGTGTGTGGAAATGTGCTGTGGGGAGAGTCTGCAGAAGCCTCTCTTTCCTTTAGTGGTAAAAGGCATGTTAGATATAGATAATTAGGTAGATGTATGAATTAATGAATTGATTTATGCAGCATTATATATATTTATTGTCATCAGCTTCAAGATCTGTCTATCAGCTGGCCAGATGACATGGAGTCTGATAAACAAGAGCAGTGGGTTGGTGGATTTAATGAGGTGAAAGGAGTTCTCAGTAGACTACAGACATTATGGATTCTGATATATGCAGACCCAGTACCACTCTTGGAACTTCTCAACCACTGCACAGGACTTAAGAAACTGATCATCACCAACCACCATGCATGCATGTTCTTGAATATCCCAAGGAGTTTCTCTGGTATGTTTTTACCAAAAATGGGTTTGTACTGAAATAGTAGGCACTCAAACAATATAATCAAATGAAATTATTCCCTGCTCATGACACTATTCATGTAAAAAGCAGATACTCAAACAATACAGTTAAGCTAAGCTGTTCCCTACTCATGCACATAATGCTATTCTTTATTTTCCCTTTTAAATGAATGGTACCTGAAGAGAGGGCTGCCAAGATGGAATTTTGAGAAAAATATCATGGATTTTTTTTATGTTGGGCATAGGGATTAACATACTTTGTCTCCATCACTGATTAATCCCCTTCCCACCATCCTTCTTGTCCTTGACCATCAAGCAGTTCACTCTTATATTCTGGGTGGGTTTGTCCTGGGGGTCATGAGTTTTCTTGGATGTCAGGGGTTAGAAACTTCTTAACTCTCTAATGTCACTGGTGAGGTAAATTACCTATTTTTGATTACCTATTTGTTCTGTATGGGGAGGGGATTTTACACTCTGGGACACCATCTCTTAAACCTTCTCTAGTATAGTACAACTTCTTAAATTTCTTTATGCTGTCTTTATTAACCATGTCCTCAGTCGTTTTATTCCATTCTTCCACCACTCTTAATAATACAGAAATACTTCTCTAAATCTTTTTAAAAGTTTTTTTTGTTAAATTTCATGTTATGTCCTTTGGTTGCTCTTTCTGTACATTTCTCAAAGAGATATTTACTATCCATGTCAACAATCTGTTTTAAAGACTGCTATTGGATCACTCTTCTCAGTTCCAAGGTGTGCAAATTTAAAGCCTATAGCCTTTCTCTTTGACTTAATTCTCTTAATTGTGGTACCATCTTCATTATCCATCTTTGTTGCCACTAGATAGGTAATTAACAGTGTGACTCAATCTTGATCTGCCTTCTAACCAATCAGTGATTTTGTCAATGTTCCCAGGTCATTAATAGAGGCACACCTTGCTATTTTACAGACAGAAACAAAGGACACCACTTCAGTTATGGTTTGCCAGCTTCTTGCATCCTAATATGGATAAGTGTCCATGTCTAATGCATCTAAAACAATGTGTATTATGTAACTGACTTGATTGATAGTATTTATAGATACTTCAGAGATAATATACATACTTGATGTGCCTGCTTGAGATGTATACTTGTGGTTTACTGTATGGTCAGTTACTACATATTTAGCATTCCAGCTTCGTCAGTAATCATCATCTGTCAGTCTCTCTAATGTTTATGTAAGTTATGTGTTTACATTTTTCCCCCTTTTAATCACTCATTAATTTTGTATGGTTATTTTTCTTTCCTATGGAGGATTTCAGTGTTTGGGCACCTTATAGTTTTAGTACTGTACACAGAGGTGGGAACTAGAATGGTGTTGTCTGAGAGTGACGTTATTGATTCTCATCATGAGGCTGTGCCACCTGCAGTCGAATGTCAGTCAGTCAAGCCTCTGTCATTAGGGTTCTTATGCCACTGACCTTCACTTGTGTCTCACTCCTAAGGAGATCTCTCTTCCATGCTCACTTTTGGAGATCAGCAACGAGCTGTCCCTAGCTGCTGCACCAAACCATGGGTCATTTCCAAACATCATATACAGTGACATTTTTTTTTTTCACTACTAGGAGATGATGGCCCATTCATCATCTCCCAATTACTGATGCAAACTATTGTCATTAACCTTGGACCACCAGTGTACCTCTGCCCACATTGCCAAATGCCCATCACCAAAAAGCATTTTGTATCAGATGCTCCAAATGCATTTGGAGGTATTAACTCTACTCCAAATCACTTCCATCCATAAAAGATTACACACAGCATTGGAAATGCAGCAGTCACTCAGAAAGAAACTCCCAAAGCCCCTCACTTCCAGCACATATACCTAACAAAAAACAGCACTTAACACACAACCCTACTCTTCACAAACAAAATCTCCTACTCCACAAAACCCCAACCAGAAACAGAGCATCTTACAACTCAGCGCCAGTGACATCAAAAACAAGTGCACAGAAATGCTCAACTAATTCCTAGGACACAACATGCTCATGTCCTCCCTCCAAGAAACCAGAATCACATCGAGCTCCATCCCCCTCTCTTTTACAACCATACAACTCTAAGAAAAGGCTGACAACAAGGAGGACTTAAAACACTCATCCTTCAAAACATAATATTCTCCATCACCATTGATAGTATAAAGCAGCTATCAGACAATGACAGTACTTTAGAGATACAATCCATAAGAATGAAACTTTACACTCATCCTCCAAACCATTCTATTCTTCACCACCAATGATAGTACAAGGCAGTTATCAGACAATTACAACATCCTAGAAACACAATTCATAAGTATGAAACTTCACAGTACTAACTACAACATAATCAACATCTACATACTTCTTCCCATCACATGATCTTTTAAGATATACTCCCCAAATGCAGAAACCATTCAACATACAGTGCCTACCATACTGCTTAGCTCAACACAGATTCCCAAGGTGAACTACCCATAAGCCAGATGAGTCCTTTCAATATCCTTAACCTGCACAATCACCCAACCAGAATCTCAACCCACCACCTCCCACAGCCAGTCTTGCCAGACATCAGTTTTGACGTACCTGCATGGCACACAAGGACCACTTGGAGCTGCTACATGAACTGTCTTTTGACCACTTACCCATCCTGATAACATTCCACTCAGCCCCTCCAATCTACACAGCACAAAAAAGACTTACACAAAGTACATGAAAGCAGACTGGCCAGCATTCACAAAGTACACAGAAACAAAGCTTCAAAACTTCAGTATAGGTGATTTTCCATTCCAAATTCATGCATTCTCATGCTCAAAGAGAGAGAGAGAGAGAGAGAGATTTAACCCAGATTTCTCACCACAGTTGCAAACCAGATAAAACAAGGAAACTAGCTCAGACCAAACCACTTGCTAAAAGTAGTAAACCCAGAACAAATCTAAACTAAACATCGCCATCATTAAACTAACTGAAAAGCAAACTGCAAACTGGTACTCCTTTCTCAACGCAATGAAACACAATACTGACAGCAACCAACTCTGGTGCATGTTAAAGATCCACATCCACCACACCAATGCAGTCCTCACTCATGATACACTTCTTATCCATTCCATTGCATGCCTTCTACCAAAGAACACACATACATACTCATGAAATACTACACAAAAAATAACAAAAAGAACAACCACACCCATAAATGGGAAAGAAATGTACAATCTCTGTAGGTAGTAGTTGGTAGGCAGCCAACGACCAAGGAGGTATATTACCAGTATTACCCACCTGGGTATCGGAAGGGTTAGTGATGGTTGCGTAGTGAACCAGCACCTCAGAGGTGGCCAAGTTGCACTTTTCTGATACAGATGGCTGTCTTTTCTTTCTGCTTCAACCACACATGGACTACTGGCATTCCATCCACAAACAAAATCTCTCCTAGTCATGCAATACTTGACAAAACACTTAACTCACACAGCTCATTCTTCCTAACTAGATTTTCCTGCGGTGAGCACTATTCACTAGCCCTGCTTAGGTTAGAGATATTAGGTAAAAGTAATAGGTCCGAGCATTAGGTAAAAGTAGCCAGTTGGAACATTAGGTACGAGCCTCTGCAAACACTGTGCTAGATTTACCCTTTGCCAGTGGTTTGTTAAAGGTGAGACACTAAAGGCTGAGAAGCTGCTCTGGATTTTATGAGTTATGGAGAATCTATTGCCATGGCCACCCCCTTGAAGGAGTTCCATTTGGAACAGGCATTCAGAAACAACTGCTCACCTAGCCAAAACTCCAGCCTCCAACTGTAATGCAGTTTAAACCTTAAAGAAATCTCCTACAGCAGGTATTGACAGCATATCAAGCTTTCATATAAAACACTTTGTCCCACTTGCAGTGCATACAATCACAGATATCTTAAATCACTCCTGGCTACACAATAAAATCCCCAACAACTGGAAACTAGCGATTATAATACCAACCTTAAAATCTTCCAAACTACCCAACTTCCTCCTACTGCCACATATCACTTGTGTCTTCAGTATTCACTACACACAGACCTCACACAACATATCCTTAATGGCTTTAACCAACTACCACTCCTGTCCCACAGAATACAGGGTGAGTATTCCTTATCCAAAATGCCTGGGACCAGAACTGTTTTGGATTTTGAATTTTTTTGGATTTTAGAATACTTGCCTGAGGATTGGCAGAATGCACGTATAGTGCCATTATACAAAGGCAAAGGGGATAAAGGTAAGTGTTTAAACTACAGAGGTATAAGTTTGTTTAGTATTCCTGGATAACTGTATGAGAGGTTATTGACTGAGAGGGTGAAAGCATGTACAGAGCGCCAGACTGGGGAGGAGCAATGTGGTTTTAGAAGTGATAGAGAATGTGTGAATCAGGCTTTTGCTCTGAAGAATGTATGTGAAAAATACTTAGAAAAACAGATGGATTTGTATGTAGCATTTATGGATCTGGAGAAGGCATATGATAGGGTTGACAGGGAGGCTTTATGGAAGATGTTAAGAATATATGGTGTGGAAGGTAAGCTGCTTGAAGCAGTGAGAAGTTTTTATTAAAGGTGTAATGCATGTGTACGAGTAGGAAAAGAGGAGAATGGTTGGTTCCCAGTGAAGGTTGGTCTGCGGCAGGGAAGTGTAATATCCCCATGGTTGTTTAATTTGTTTATGGATGGGTGGTTAGGGAGGTAAATGCAAGAGTTTTGGAGAGAGAGGCATATATGCAGTCTGCTGTGCATGAGTGGGCCTGGAAAGTGAGTCAGTTGCTGTTCGCCAATGATACAGCACTGGTGGCTAATTCGAATGAGAAACTGCAGAGGTTAGTGACTGAGTTTAGAAAAGTGTGTGAAAGGAGAAAGTGAGAGTATGTGTGAATAAGAGCAAGGTTATTAGGTTCAGCAGGGTTGAGGGACAAGTTATTTGGGACATAAGTTTGAATGGAGAAAAATTGGAGGAAGTGAAGTATTTTAGATGCCTGGAAGTGGATTTGGCAGCAACTGGAACCATGGAAGTGGAAGTGAGTCATAAGGTGGAGGAGGGGGCAAGGTTTCTGGGAGCAGTGAAGAATGTGAAGAAAGAGAGAATGCTATCTTGGAGAACAAAAATGGGTATGTTTAAAGGAATAGTAGTTCCAACCATATTATATGGTTGCGAGGCATGAGCTATAGATAGGGTTGTACGGAGGAGGGTGGATGCATTGGAAATATGTGGTGTGAGATGGTTTGATCTTGTAAGTAATGTAAGGGAAAGAGAGATGTGTGGGAATAAAAAGAGTGTGGTTGAGAGAGCAGAAGAGGGTAGAGGATGTGATGAAATGGTTTGGACATATGGAACGAATGAGTGAGGAAAGGTTGACAGAGTGGATATATGTGTCAAAGGTGGAGGGGTCAAGGAGAAGCAGTTGACCAAATTGGATGTGGAAGGATGGACTGAAAAAGATTTTAAGCAATTGGGGCCTGAACATGCAGGAGGGTGAAAGATGTGCTTGGAATAATGAAATGGAACGATGTTGTATACTGGGGTCAACATGCTGTCAGTGGACTGAACCA
>JAYMFT010060326.1:0-14935 GCA_038088735.1 Panulirus argus | reverse complement strand
TTATTCATTGTGCATGTATGTATGTATATGAGTGGATGGGTCTTTCTTCGTCTGTTTCCTGGCGCTGCCTCGCTGACGCGGGAAACAGTGATCAAGTATAATAAGATAAATAAATATATACACTTTCTTTTCCACTGTCGAAAGAAAATGTGTACCAGACACTGCAGTTTCTTCAATGTGTCCCCACTGTATATTTTCATATTACTCTCAGAAGGAAGCTTACTTTAACACAGTGGTCAGCACCTGCGACTCTGCGTGACTATCTTCCAACCCAAACTGCACACCTCAATGGTCCCTCGCTTGAACTATCCACAGACTCATTCAGACTATCGCAAGCCAAACAACTTCACCATCACGTAATGAGGCATCAGTTAATGGCAGGTATGTGTTATGAGGGGCGTTTTGCCTCGGTCGTTCTAAGTGCTGGTCTCCGTAATTTCCTCAGTGGAAAATAATCTTCCATGAGGTACATAACAAATGAAGATAAGACTTTTGTAAACATTTCTGTGCAACTCCATCTCTCTGGCATCAGAAATCGGCATTAGAAACAACTCAATTCAGATTTCTCTCATGCGTTTGAGATCACCTCTCCTCCCTACCCAACCAGATTACTCACAAGCGACACGGCAGATCTCATTCATCATACACTCACTAAATCTGCAAACTATCCCCGCTCTCAGACTTCTTCTCTCTCCCCCCCCCCCTCTCTCTCTCTCTCCCAAAGTGGCTTTTTCTTACCCCCCCCCCCCCAAGCCTCGACCCCTATCCTTCCTCGTTTGCATATCAAATAACCTTCTCCCCATAACCAGGGAACAGCACACAACACGCACATCTCGACAGCCCCTATTCCTCACAAGGGGTCTGGTCAGCCCACTCTCTCACTCTCTCTCTCTCTCTCTGTAACAGTTGGCCTTCAACCATCCGTATGTACAGTCGTCTGAACACCACTGCAACTAATCACTAGCCACTTGGGGCGAGGGGAATCCCACCTCACCACTGGACAACACACCATCCACTGGGAAGAATCCCACCTCACCACTGGACAACACACCATCCACTGGGAAGAATCCCACCTCACCACTGGACAACCCACCACCCACTGACAGGAATCCTAACTATCATTTCATGGATCTAACAGAAACAAAAACTGACAGTTTCTCCCCCAAAAAATAAAAGCTTTTTGACATTTTTCTTCAAACTGTCAACTCAGTCTTCTCAGAATAATGCTTCAAGAGTTGTACATTAAAAACGAAATTAATCCACTGCTTCATCGACCAACGGGTCACCGTTTTGTCGATAGATTAAACAGAGACAAGCCTAAAGAAATATTTCTATAGCAACAGTCGCAGATCAAAATTCTCCCAGCAGCTTGTGGCCGTTGGCAACTCAAGGGTGGGCCGTTTTGATACCTCTTTCTTTCCCCACACCTCGAAGCTTTGAAACTCTATCTCTTCATGTCTTTCCCAATAACTATGACCTTGCACATTTTAAAGGACAGTTTTTTTCACTTTCTCAAAGATTCGTAAATACTTTCCCGTGTCTCTTTTTTCCCCTTTCATTAACCTCGCCACGTTTCCAGTTAAGGCCCGGCCTTGATGTGGACTTCCGTCCGTGAGTGGAGTCATCAACCCCCATCAAGAAGCGCTCTCATCAACCCTCCCAATCCCCCAACGCGACGGGAAACACCAAGCACTGTCACATGGGGTTTAGCGAACCTCACTCCCGAGTTAATTCAACGCCCGCAATTCTTCAGGCGGGGACCAGATACCCAGCCAGTTAGGACGCCATCCTACGTGCCATGAATACTCAATGCCCGGCTTATGACACGGGCCACACCCACACACACACTCACGCATACACTCGGGAGACATGACAGAAAGGAAGAAGTGAGATTGGGTCAGGGCGCCCGAGACCCAGGAGTCCTTTGCGTGTGTCTTGAGACACGCGCATTGTGTGTTGCCGTCCCTTCCATGTGGTCTCTGTGACAGTGGTCTCTCCTGACACTCCCCCCCCCTGGCATATGACACTCTCCCCTGGCACATGACAACCCCCCACTATTCATCTCTCTCAAACAACGGTCACATCACAAAAAAAAAAATATGCCAACCGCTTCTAAAGTTTAGGAGAAAAAAAAAAAGCCAAAAATTGCATATTATGTAATCAGATTACCTTTCGCCAAGGTATGATATAATCGGAGTCAATCTCGTGTGATTATTCCCCCCCCCCCCCCCGTCATGGACATCCCCTTTCCAGGGAACGTAGAGCAGTCTTCCATGAGACGGATGGAAGAGGCTGCGGTACAGCCTGGAACAGTAACGTCACAGCGTATGATAGGCCACAGAAGACGCGAGGTCTGAGGAACGGGACGGTGACGGACCGGAACGTGACGTGGAGGGACGGGACGGAACGAAACGGGACGGGACGGAACGGTGACGGAACGGGACGGTGACGTGACGGGACGGGACGGTGACGTGACGTGTGGTATACAGAGGTCTTGCAGGAAGGTCCATAGTTTACAACAGCTGTGAAAAAGGTCATACATGAAGGTCCCTAGCTTACAGTAGCTGTATAAAGGTCATGTTCAGGGGCTTCTGGCTCACAAAAGCTGTATAAAAAAAAAAAAAGGTCATACTCAAAGGCTTCTGGCTCACAATGGCTGTAAAATGGTCATACGCGACAGGTTACAGCTGACAATGTCCTAATTTAATATTTACAACCGTGATGAGATATCACAGCGGCAACACACACACACACAAAGGTCTTTTTTATTTTCATCTGTTTCCCTTCGCTGCGGCAATTACTTATGGCACTGCGATCCTCTAAGGTACGGTGGTGCTCTACGGTACAACGGCCCACAGTGGCACAGTGGTTCCCCACGGTACAATGGTCTTCTTCAACAGTGCCGGACGGTACAATGGTCCTCAACGTTACAAAATAGTCCCCAACGGTACAGTGGTCCCCTGTGTTACAACAGAACAGCACGGTACAGTGGTACCCTACGTTACGACAGAACCTTATGGTACAATGGTACCCTACAGAACCTTATGGTACAATGGTACCCTACGGTACAATGGATCCCTTTAACACAACAGGTGTGGAGACCTTTAAAAGGCTCTGATGCCTTGATGTACCTGACCTATTCACTCAGCACATCTAGGGCAGTCTTTGGGTGGGTCCTCTACCCCGACAGACCGAGCTGGTCCCCCAGGCCGCTGGGTTGGGTCGTTGGTTGACCAAGCTGTTGGGACCCGCTTCTCGCAGGCCCAGGAAGCCAACCCCACGGCCAGTCTGGCTGGGCTGGTGGCACTTCGTAAATATCTGATCATAGCCTTCTTAAGATTTGTCTTTTATGGGTTCCAATGCGTTTCTGACGAGTGATGGCAATGTGTTGAATAATCTGGGTCCCGGATGTTCAAAGGCATTATCTTTTTTTGTGCATTTCGCGCTTTCCGACTTTACGGGTATCAATCTGCAGTTTTCCGTGTCTGCCTTGTCAGTAGGGATTTATTTTCGGGTGTAAATGGGTAGCGGACCATGTATTCTTGGATTTCCCAAGTGCAAATAATGTTAAACCTCTCCCGTCTGCGGTCCAAAGATACAGCCTCAGTTACTTCAGTCGTTCCCGGTAGTTCAGTTCCATCACCGCGTCAATGCGGGGCCCTGGAAGTGCTCTGAACTCCTTCAAATTCTGCCTTAGCGTCTTGAAATCTCTCATCAATTTCCTTTCCTTCCTTGACTTGAAAGTCAGCAGGATCAATCCCGCCATCGATGTGGAAGAGGCAACTGTTGCTTCGTTATGTTCGCTGGAGTTGAGGTCGTCAGACGCGTTGATACTCCGGGATCTTTTACGTTATTCAATCGAGAAATATGACAGTGTCTGTGTGTCCGTCCGGTCTTGTGTACCACTCGAAGTCTTCATTCCCCTCATACCAGAGGAAGTGGAACTCATACCCACTGAAAAGCATGGTGCTCTCAGTGGCCCAGCGGAAGATCTGGTTCTGTGTGTTTGTAGCCTCTCAGTGCCTTCTACAGACGAGACCTTCATAATAATCATCACAGCATCATCTGCAGAGAATGACATGGTGACTCGCGTTTGCGCCACCGTCAGGAGGGGTGCAGGTACAACTCCTTTGCTGGACCGAGCATTTTTACCGCAGAGACCCTGGAGATGGCCGGACTTATGACAATGTGCTGTGCGATCTGTAAGCTATAATGCTGTATAGCCGTCTCAGCTAACATAAACACACACACACACACACACAACTTTTAACTTCTGGAGCCACAAATCGAGGCCGGCCTGTTCACGTTCCCCAGACAGTTATATGATGTATTTCAGGCAGGAAAAAAAGTGAATGTTGACTCCAGTCTTACAAAGTCGAGAGGATTTCACCAACTGTTCACCGGTGGGTGTTTTATTTCTTATCTATAGATAAGAATGTTTATCTTTCCTGCACGAGAGAGATTAGGGAATGGAGTATTTAGAGCGTAGTTTGGTAGGCTCTTTGACCTGAACTCTTAAGGGGCCAGGGTGTCGTTCCCAAGGGTCGTGTCGTCGAGGTAAACTGTCGTGCGTCCAGCTATAGGATCGTACCGCCGTGCTAAAGAGTCGTACCGCCGTGCTCAGGGATCGTACCGTCGACTGCAGCGCTCAGGATTCGAACCCACGCAGGCCAGTCCTAACTCGTGATCAGCAACGCTAACAACTACGCCACAGAGAGGTGTGTGTGTGTGTGTGGTGTGTGTGTGCGTGCGTGTGTGTGTGTTTGGAACTGTTCGCCTCTTATTTTTTCATAATATTCCCCACACACAAAAGGATCCAATATTACAATATGCCCCGGCGCTATGTGTGTTCCAATATGAAAGTTTTCTAAACTGGTGACGGGATGAACACATCGGGGTATCTAAATCATATAAATCTCACGCCCGGGCAACACTTTCGTTGTGTATGTGAATAAAAACGGACTCATCTCACTGGGTGTATCGTGCCCAAATGATATTTATAATAACGACAAAATCTAAATGAATTTCGGTCAATAAACGTGAGTATAAGACCAATACCCAAGAAGTGAGGCAATGCAAGTTGTTGGATATAAAGTTAGTAGAGAAGATTACAGAAGAATGCAACAGTATGTAAAAAAATATGTTTATTTCTTAGGAAACTCTACCAGCTGATGTACATGCAAACAACTCTACCAGCTTATGTACATGCAAACAATTCTAACAGCTGATGTATTTCCAAACAATTCTACCAGCTGATGTACATGTAAACAACTCTACCAGTTGATGTACAAGCAAGCAACTCTACCAGCTGATGTACATGCAAGCTACATTGAGAGAACAGTTCTCTATTCTGGATAGATTCTGTTACGAGCCAATAAGCTAACTCAGTTATTCCTACACAGTTGGGGAGGCAAATTAGGACCTGTAGCGTTGTTTGGACCAGACGATTACGGTCTCATATGCCAAGGCGAAGAAAATTAGACCAGCCAGTCGTCATACCAGGCTAGGCGAAGCATGTTACCTAGCGCGCGCACGCACACACACACACACACACACACAGCTAAGTTCAGGAGGAATCTTTGACTTCCATTTAAACTGAAATTGACCGAGACACAGTATGAAAATCAAACACTTGTGGCCAGATCCACAAGGCCAAAGGATGCCAGTGGAGGCTTGAAGATGAGGTGGCACGTGAGACTTACACAGGATAAGAGAGATATCATATGGGGAGACGGAAGGATGAATCATACAAGGCCAGAAACGTGAGGGAAGGCGTTTGAGATTACTGAGAAACGGGACCAGAGACTACCGCACCCGGAGGAGGCACGGAAGAAACAGAGAAATCAAATAAAAAGTCGTGAAAAGTGTCATCAGATGCGATGGGACATCAGATACCCGAAAGATATGGCCAAAAAAAGGACATGGCATCAGGATCTAATCAGTCAAGAGGACTCAAAAGATATTCAGCCCAAGGAGAAAGAAAAAAGCTGAACGGAATGGAAGGGAAAGTACTTCAGGCGGGGTTCTTTTCTGGATGACTATTGAGTCTTCGACAAAAGGAAATGCCCATAACGCGGAGGACAGAAACCACTGATGTAAGCGAGTGGGTAGGCGGATCAGAGGGACTTCCGGGGCTGTTCAACAGGCTCGAGGCACAGAGGCTGAAGGAGTGGCGCAGAAAGCCAGGGACATAGAAAGAGATATACCAGGGGAATTTCAACGAAGGTATATAGAAAATAATACATGCCGTTAGAGACAGAACAACAACAGGAGAATTAAGGTCCAATTCATGAAAGGTTTAGGAAAGTGCAGAGCAAACAGCCTCAGTGCTTGTTTGTATAAGGAGGGCTTTTAGAAGAGGCGAGAGACATGGAGACTGACGAATGAACAGTGGAGGATTCAGCAAAAAGATGTTAGATACATAAATTAAAAAGACTACGAAAGAAAGAATTCGACACATGCAAAATTGCTGATGATTTTTGGAACAGAAGATCATAATCCAAACCAAGAGCAGAGGGTGAAGAAAGAAAGGAAGCAGTGCTGATTAAAAGACCCTGGAGGCTATAGAAATGCCGAGAGCATTTTCTGTGATGACGGAAGGGAAGAGAAGTGGTTGATACAGTCCAAGGCACAAGGGGATACGGCTATAGTTAGAGTACATTCAATCTGGGAGTCAACTGGCCTGGAGGTACTTAAGCAGGGGAGGAAACCTGAATTCTAACGATGGCGGAAGTCATTGGGGCATTCACCACAGGTGACAGACCAAGGGAGGAGAGTGAGGAAATAAGCAAAGAACATACAGTCAGGAGGCAAAAAAAAAATGGAGACAGCAAATCAGGCAAGACAGAAGTACAGCCTCGCCATTCTCGCAAATATGTCAAGAACTTCGAATGACGGGAATGAAACACTGAGAACAATGTATGCAAATGCGGATGTACTTGCAGCAAACAGTAAAGAGCTGGGATTCAAGAATCGAATTAGGGAAAACGCACCCGATATTTGCGGAGACAAGACTTACAGCTGACATAAAAGCATTCTTGTTATGTCGATAGGGTTATGTGACAGAAGGAAGGGAGGAAAAAGACGACAGAGGAGAAAGAGGATTGGATTCTCGGTCAGTCCAGGTTGGGAGATGGAATACACAACATAACAAAGGAGTGATATACGAAGATAAACTTAGAAAAGACGGAATGGTTCTGTTGCATCTGAAGGGGCAGAGGGGTCAACCAACATCGTGGCTGATGGCTGGAGAGTTGAACACCAACATAAGTGGGGTGCTCTGATCACAGACGGTCTTAGATGTGAGGGGAGGAGACGAGGCCAACGATCACGAGGATAAAAGAAACCCTCCTTCCCTCCCCTCAAGTAGGAAGAGGAGGGAGTTGCTGACGCGCGCCAAGAGCAGAGTAAAGCAAAGCAGACGGGTCTTCCAAAGACACTCGGCGTGTGTATATACACAAGCACCCGGAATGTGGACTCTGCGGAGTGGCGACAGTGATCGACTGGGAAGCCTTCGAGATCCGGGAGACGAGGAGGAAGACGCAGAAACTGAGCTGGGGTGATCAGAGGGTACAAGGAGAACCCGAAGCAGTTCTGGAAGATATACGAGAGGAGACAGAGTGAGGGTGAGACACAGAGAGAGAGAGAGAGTACCTGTTGCTGTTCACTGCACGTTTCTTATTTTCTCTCTGCAGTATTGGTGAATAGTCTCCCCTGCTCCCGGATGTGGTCATGGCCTAGGAAGAACTGAACTGGACATACGTATCGTACGTAAAAAAAAAGGAAACCGCAGAGAGACGTGCCTGAAGGAGGGACGGATTGGTAAGGTGTCCCGGACGACGCCCGAGGATCGGTGTCGCCAGGAGGGGCGGATCCCACGCACGTCCTGATGGCGCCGAGGCCTCCACGAGTCCTCACGGACTCGGCCTCCTCCACCCCACGCGTGAGAGACCCGGCCCAGGTCCATCTAGCTCTACGGCTTCAATTTTCGTTCCCTTCGTCACTCATAAGAGGGATGTGAGGTCCTGGCCACCACACACCCTCCCCTACTACTCATAGACGAGACCTCCCAGCACCTCCACACCGAACTGACCCACAACGCATCTGAGACAGTACCTCGTAGCTTACTCACGGATGAGAGGCTCTCTTCCCTCCCAACACACGCCACAAACAACGACGTCGGCCAAACCTGACGAAGGCAAAACGAACAACAGACCTGACGAAGGCAAACTTCCCCCCTCCCTCGTCGCCCAGGTCATATCTTCCACACAGCACTGTTGCCTCAGGGTCTTCATGCAGTGCCCTCGACAGTTCTTCCCCAAGGAGCCTGTCTATCCTCTACTCTCCCATTTGGTCTTCCTTCTTTCATGACCTTCCACCACTTCCCACAACCTTAAGGTACCACCATCTTCCCTTCTGAGGCAGATGATGACCTTACCACCACAGTAGCACTTGGTTACCTTTTATACTGATTTAGGGACCTATTAACACTACAACTTGGTGACCTCTTGCAATGATTCGTGGATCATTTACACAAACAATTGGCGACCTTTTACACCAAGACCCTTCAAAGCATGACTTGGTGACCCTTTCCACAATGACATGGTGACCTTTCACACTTATGATTTGGTGATCCTGAGCAGAAGCAGAAGCCAGTGATAACCCACCACAATACCACACACACTCCTCGAGCAATGGCGGTGGTACCACACAAACCAAAATGACAGACCCTCTAACAGGTCTTGAATTACCCAGCGAACACCCAACGACGAACACAGGTGAAAACACACTCACACACACACACACACACATACACGTATGTCAGCGTCCAAACCAACTCCTCTCTCTTGACAAAACACCATCAGGACCGGGCATTAAATTATGATAAAACGCCTGATATTTTCAGACCGGATCGACAGAGTCAACACAATGGCCTCAAGGAAAGATAAACGTTCTCTTCAACTCTGCACAAACGAAAGTTTGGAAAAAAAAAAAAAGATTCAAATTCTATAACAGCAGTTCATGTGGATAACTATATTCTATGCCTGCCCCATGCCTGACCCTCCAACATATATATATATATATATAACCAACTCACAAAAACTCGCAAATATCATGAAATTAAGTTCTTAAAACCTCCGAAATAGCTCACCTTACACGCAAGGACCACCCCCCCCCCCAACTCCTTCCACGGCTGATGCATTCAGACATGAGAGGCAGGCAAGGACGGGTACGCAATCCACTGCATCCACACACATACACAGCCTCATCCGTCCCTAACCATACGCATCCACGCCCCACAACCTAGAGACAAGACACATACCCTTGCCTTACAATTCATCCATCTGTACAACTAAAACCCACAACTAACTCGTCGGAAATGGTAAAAAAAAAAATCTCCTCGCCTCCTCCCCATTCTTAATGCCTCCTTGAGACGCACCTGACCACAGCGACTCGCAACAACGATCTAGGCAACGGTGATATGGTCCTTAAGCGAGGCGAAGGATTTTCATCTGGCATGACACACACACACACACACACACACACACACACACACACACACCTCCATGCTGTCACAGGCAATGGAACTGGTGACCAGTGTTGATCTGACCTGATTTTCGTGGAATTCGTAGAACGCAAGGTAGAAGGAGCCACTCCCTTGCCTTCTGGGTTCGGCTTCTCGTACGTACATACCTCATATTCCCTCCCCGCTAATTCGGCTAAATACGTGCTTATCTTACCGTGTTTTCCAGTGATTCAGTACCGGCGATCACGTCCGGGCTTTTGCGGAGTTCAGGTGCGTGATTAGCTCGTCTACCCCCAGTCGTTATGCTTCTGGTGTTCCCACATTAAGGGATTTTGAGCGAGTTCGATTCGGACAACTCTTTATGAAGTAACATCTCGACCCCAGGGATAAAAGCTTTGAAGATCCTGACCTAACCTGACCTGACCTGACACCTGAATGGTATAGTTTATCCCAGTCTGTATACCGACAACTGACCTGGGGTCAGATGGTACTCTCATTTTGCTCAGTCTGGGCTGACCTGAGGTCACTGGCACCCGATTGTCTTTCAAGTCTTCGAGTTCCTTTGTCCTTAACCACAACACCTTTGGATCTGCCTCAAGTGGCGCTCTTGGTTCCCTTAACTGTGCGATGTACATGCTCTCTTGAGACGCACCACCGTTCGTAAGGCCACTAAATCTCTTCAATAATGGCGTCGATCTTGGCCTTCCTCAGGCAACAACATGTCACTCGTTTGGACCCTTTTTTCATAAAAACCTTCTGTCGTGTTGCCTGTCCAAGGAGGTCACCAACTTCCACGATTTTAGCCTCGCCAAAAATCTGTTTCGTCTGACATACGGTACCTGTTCTCTTCTCTCTGTGTCACTGCTCTTCGCAAATACTGGAACCCTATACCAGGCTTTCCCAGCTGTCTGAAAGTGTTCTTCTTCACAAATACTGGAACCCTAACAGCCTTTCCTAGTTGGCTGGAACTCCTCCCTACTCTGGCAGGCGAGTTTCTACAAGAACCATGAAGACTTCTAAATCTCTCCCTTGCCTCAGAATACGATTTCCTCTCATTCATCACAAAAAGTCTTTGCTGATATAAACCAGGCTTCAATCTGCCCTCACTTTGAACCTGTCAGTCAATTTCTTTTCTAAGTCATCTTTGTACCAAGAAACTGTGTCATTAAATTACTACGTTACTTCTAACGTAGCATTTCGCCATTTCCAGTGGAGGTGAAATCCTTTGTGTACGCCAAGGAACACGGGTTAAGGATCCGCAGGAGCCAGTACTATGTGACTCGGAGCAACAGCTCTGCTCTCCAGGAAGGTTCGTAGCTAGACAAGCCCGGGGGAAAGGAACCATTTTGTCAGCGTATATATCAACTACGTTTATGGACCAGTTTTTGAACTACTTCTGAGACAGATCGTCTGAGCCAGTCGATTTGTCCTGAGTTAACTTTTCGCAAAATACTTTCTCATTTTCGTGGCTACATATCTCTACCATCATGTACTCGTCTTTGCCTAGCGTCAGGGAACCCCTGGTGGTCGGCCGGTAACATCTTGGGATATATAAAGATGGCTGAGATAAACCTATTCGATGGTGTCTTGTATCGCATTCCAAACGATATGCAGAGACGGGCCTACTGCATCTGTCTCCTTTCGAATGTATTTACGAAGTTCCTTCGTATTTCTTTTTTTTAATACTTTGAGCTACAAAGTATAACAGGCACATACTAAAGAAACACACTTAATAATCTTGGAGTTTACACGTCTCCAGCTTTCAACTGACGTAAACATCTGCCCATGTTTACATATCAGCAATATATATATTCACGTAAAAAAAATGATACACTATGAACACTATTGATCTACAGAATCTAAGATGGGGAACAAACAAAGTGGGTCCCATAGTCTCCAATCACCTTGAGCCCAGTAAACAGTTTGTAGCAGTGGTAAAATAAGTAAAAAATTATAGAAAAAATAGGTTAAAAAAGAAAAGTGCGCTGGGTTTCAAAAGTGAACCATACCCCTCTTTACAGTCCAGTGGTGCGCCCCCAACTTGAATACTGTGTTCAGTTCCGGTCGCCATACTTGTCAAAAATAGCGACAGAATACAGACTGCAAATGAGGCGAGGCACCAAAATCATCCCCCAGACTGCGAATGGAATCACGAGTTAACACGAGTTTCTTTGAGAAAGACAGACAAGAGGCCTGATTGGCCCACGACTGCGTTGTCTGTTTAAAAAAGAAAAAAGATTAACTTGACAAGAAAATGCAATTCCGTCCAGTAATTTTTTAAGCTATCACCGACTCCCCGCTGCTGCACAATAGCCTTCTACTGTCCCCATTACCGCTGTCGTTTGTACGGTTTATTTCGTACGACTGTCGGAGAGACGACCTTAAACTTGTATAATTTAGATAGGAGAAGGTTCAGAGTTGGACTAATACAGGTACTCCAAGTCATCAAAGGCTTCGACATCTAGGTCTAAGCAGCAATTCAATGCTTGACGACTCTGAAGTTCACTCGCAGTAATGGATACAAAATCGTCGAGAAACGTTTTCCTCGGAATGAGGCAAAGTACATTTTCTTCAACAAGACAGTTAACAAATGGAATAATTGACCAGTCACTGTAGTTAAGAGTTAACATCTGTGAGACGCTTGAGAACAGACCTCACAAATACTTAACTTCAAGGCCAATAATGAAGTATCTCTGAGCCCCTTCCGTACAGGCAATGTATAGTTTATAGCACCCCTGAGGTTGTAATACACGAAAGCACACTCAGCACTTAATCGTGTTTCACTATTCCTCGTGGTTATCAAAAAACACACACACACACACACAGATACGGTACAGGAGCGACCCGTTTCAAAGAAGAGGAGCCGGCGATGATGGTCTCTGGTTGGCCCTCAGGGGCCTGCCTGCTGTGTGGTCTGTGGCTGGATGTAGGCCTTCGCTAACAATACCCTGCGCCACCGCTGCTAATGGTCATAACAATGAGAGAGAGAACCACCTGTGTGTGTGTGTGTGTGTGTGTGTGTGTGTGTCTTATCATGGCATCACAACAGGCTCTGTCTGACTCCCTCCCCCTACAACCCAGGTCAGGGCGACTCCCTAGTTTTCAGTGGGATGCTGAAGCGTTCACCGATCCAACATAAGATGCTACATGGTCCCATTATCAAACTGTGACCCCGAGAGCTCGGACGTACAGCGTATGCGAGGTGGGGATGCGTATTGCGTAACCGGAAGCAAACTAGATACCCGTTCCGTCCCCGGACGCAGACTACACGCCCTTGCGTCCAAGGGCCACGGTGAGGTCGACCCTTAGACTCAAGAGGACAGGACACATAATTTTCGAGGGCCTTATGACACTCATGGGTCATACGGCTTTGGTGTGTCACGTGGGGTCACAGCACAGAGGCAGATGTGTGTACGTGATCCAACAGCCAAGATGATGTTTATATGATCCAGCAATCCCGATGTGTATACGAACCAGCAGCCCGGATGTGTACATAACCCAACAGGTCAACAGATATGGTTCGTCAGGGACCACAACATACTGAACAATATTCCCTGAACAGTGGGAACTCGTGCAAATATTCAGGAGGACAGACAATAGTTCAACTTCGTCTGGAATCCCCAGTGGGTACATGGGCTGAAGAATGGTTCCATGTTCGATATCCATCCAGATGTTTGGTCCCTGAGGCTTCAGGGCAACAGCAGTTGGAAGGTCAGACAAGCCAGAGAAGAAAAGACTGTAGGACAACACTCGTGACATTGACCTCCCCGTGTATTCCAAATACACACGAAGTACCATGACTCGGGGAAGCCGGAGGCATTCCTGGGAAAAAATAATTGATCTCAGAAATTTGACCACAACAATCACAACAAGTTTTTTGGGTTTGTAGTCATGACGTGGAGAGAGCAAGAGGATACTAGATGAAAACAGATGACTGCAAGTGAGTTCAACGGAAGCAGGAGGCATTCCTGGGAAAAAAAATAATCTCAGAAATTAAACCATATAACAATCAAAATGAGTTTTTGCTGTTCGTGGTGAAGGGGAGAGAGAAATGGGGATACTTAATGACAACAGACGACTACAAGAGAGTCGAGGGAAGCCGGAGGCATTCCTAGGATATAAATAGAACCTCAAAAATTGGACCGTATCATAATCAAAACGCGTTCTTGGTGTGAGGAAGGAGAGACGAAGGGGATACAGTATGACAACATTCAACCACGGGGTTAAATCTGCGTCCTGACAACGAAGATTGGTCGTGATGGCCAGAAACATGAGCGGGATGTCTTGAGGACACCTTCCCATTGCAAACCTTTCGAACTACCGCTCACGGGATGGCCACGGCGGCGCTCAATAATCTCGCAGCCAACGGCGGCACAAACCATATACCGTTCCACTTCGACGAGAAACAGGAGACGGGTAGGTTTCACACCCCTTCATCTACGAGTGAAAGAGAGAGAGAGAAAAGTCCTGCCACCCCTGTGGCGTATAGTGTACTTCAAGAAAGCAGATGTGAGGAACTGGCCCTACCAACAACTGTAAACATTATACATGAAGCGGAATACACGATGCTTTGCGCACCGATCTCTTGCCCCTGGCAATGTTTAGAGGGCCGAGTTATTTGCATGGCAACTGTGTTCTCTTTCTGTAATGGTGCCTCATGGCTGTACTGGGCTACCAGATGTCACGCTGAGGTAGAAGTAAAGAGCTGCTTCTGCCCTTATCAGATCATATCCGTTATCTAGGAGGCTTGAGATAAGGGGTAGGGAGATAAAGGGATACGAGGAGAAGGAAAACAACCACCACCGACCCACCAGTGATCAACTATGGCGAGAGAAAGAGAGAGAGAGAGAGATAAAGCTTGGCTCGCGCATCCATTCTGCGTGAGAGACGTCATAAACTCTCGTAACTTTCGTCGTCAGGCTCACTGAGCGCTAGCGCCCCGTGCGCTGGTCTAGTTCGCTCCTCTGTTTACAACAACACTGCTTCTGTTATTGTATCACTACTACAGCTGTCTGCAGAAGAGGTTCGTCGGTGATGTATTTAATACATCGAACTCTCCAAAAACTCTACATGGGCACGTATCAATAACTATGCTTTCATCAGCTTTTTAAGAATAGAGTATTATTACGATAAATAATAATAAATAAAAGTAAAGTAATTCTAAGAAAGTAATGAAACACGTCAGCGGTCAATAAAGTATAAAAGTATCACTTAATAGTCAAAGATTCCATAAGTACACATGTTAAGTGTACATCTCACTTCACCACTTAACTACTTAAAACCCAAGTTAAACAAGATATATGTATATATATATATATATATATATATATATATATATATATATATATATATATATTACACATGACAGCTAGAGACTGAGTGTGAGCGAATGTGGCCATTTCATCTGTC
>JAYMFT010060315.1:0-14935 GCA_038088735.1 Panulirus argus | reverse complement strand
ATATATATATATATATATATATATATATATATATATATATATATATATATATATATATATATTAATGTATATGTGCCATTGAGTCACGCAAGTCCCCGCTAATCCAGATATTTCCAGACTAGAGAGTAGACCAGGGAGAGGATCAGTCATGGAGAAGCGGTATGAACTGGTCGACCCCAACACGAGAGATTCCGGTCGTCTCGAGTGACGTCACTGTAGCCTAGCAAAGGCGAGGCAGAGAGAGAGAGAGAGGGAGAGAGGGAGAGAGAGAGAGAGAGAGAGAGAGAGAGAGAGAGAGAGGAGCGGGAGGGTGCTATACCGTGTTTTCGTGCAAGATGAGACTGACTAGTGACTAGACTGACTAGATTCATCATCTACAATTACTCGTGCAGACTTTTCCACCTCACCCTAGTGGGGATTTGATGTTGTACTGAAGGAATACCCAAACATCCTTAGGCTTTAGTAAGCCCCTTTGTTATATTTATATGTAATCGCGACACTTGCCGGATGCTTCTGGTACCTAGTGACAGCACTAGGATCTCGATTCTTCTATCAAGGAATAAAGTCCTGAAGCTGAAACTGATGACGCCGAGGTTTGAGTGGTGCGACTTAATCATGCAGTACGTGCACGAAGGCACACAGCAAATGTCTTAACCGTCATAGGGGGCAAAATGCATACTAGTACAGAATAGCCTTTCCCTCCATCTTTTAACTTTACGGAACGCTATAAATTCAACATCCGCTCGAGAATATTGATAGATAAACCGCACGTTGTATTTCTGAGAATACGGCTCCTTAATTAACATTATAGAGGTGGGGGTAAGGGGGGGGGTCATTACTCTAAACCTTAATAAACATTACAGTGGGAGGGGGTTTCATAATTAGGCCCCTTGATAAACATCCAAGTTGGGGACGGCTTCATTAACCCGCGACTTGATAAACATTGCACTGGGAGGGGCTTCAGTACTCGGGACCTTAACTAACAATAGAATGGGAGGGGCTTTCTTAATCGGCCGCTAAATATACAATTCAGAGGTGGAAATTTACTCCACCCTCCCCTCAACTAACAACATGGGGATGGAGGGCTATTCCACCCTCCCCTCACCAAACAATACAGGGGTGGGGGCTATTCCACCCTCACCTCAACAAACAATACAGGGATGGAGAGCTGCTCCAACTTCCCCTCAACAAACAACATATGGGTGGAGGGCTACTCCTCCTCCCTCCCCTCAACAAATGATACAAGGGTGAAAGGCTACCGCAACCTCCCTTCATCACACAATACAGGGGTGGAGGGATACCCTCCTCTCCCTTCAACAAACAATTCGAGACTAGGGGCCACCTTATCTGCCCCTCAACTAACAAAACGTTACTTCATCCACCCCTCAACAAACATTTCGGAGATTAGGGGACCCCTTGAAAAAAAGGGGGTGGGGGGGCTGCCTCACCCGCCCCTCAACAAATAATACGTGGGCGTGGGCTAATTCATTCATCCCCCAACAAAGAATACGGGGTAGGCGACTTCCTCGTACACCCTTTAACAAACAATAAAGAGTTGGGGCTATATCAGCCACCCCATAATAAACAATACGGGGTCGGCGCTACCTCATTCGCTTCTCAAAAAACATTGTGCGGGGGAGAATCATCCGCCCCTCAACAAACAAAGCGGAGTAGTGGTTAATTCACATACAACACGGAGGTAGGGACTTCCTCATCCGCCCCTCAACAAACTACACGGGGGTAAGAGCTACCTCACCCGCCCCCCAACCAACAACACTTACTGGACCTATCTTTTTCCTCCCAGATTACGATCTCTTTCCCTACAAATTCTCCTGCGCCCTCCCTATGACTCATTCCCGCTTCCATTTCCATTCGCTGCCATGTCCAATCCTAAATACCTAAAACACTTCACTTCCTCCAATTTTCTCTATTCAACTTGACACCCCAACGAACCTGTCCCTCAACCCTGCTAAATCTAATAACCTTGCTTTTAGTTACATTTATTCTCCACTTCCTCCATTCACACACTCTTCCAAACTCACTCACCAACTTCTGCAGTTTCTCACTCGAAACTGCCACCAGTGTTGTATCATCAGCAAACAACTGACTCACTTCCAATGCCCTCCCATCCCCTACAAACTGCACACTCGCCCCTCCCTCCAAGACTTTTGCATTTACTTCCCTCACCACCCTATCCATTAACAAATTAAACCACCATGGTGACATCTCACACCTCCGTCGGAGGCCAACCTTCACTTGAAACCATTCACTCTCCTCTCTTCTTACCCTTGGTAAAATCCTCTCACTGCTTCCAGAAGCTTTCCTCCCACACCGCGTATTTTCAGACTTTCAACAGGGCATCTCTATCAACCCTATCATATGCTTTATCTAGATCCATAAATGCCACATAGAAGTCCTACTCTTTCTCTAAGTATATCTCACACATTCTTAAAGGTATACACCTGACCCACACATCCCCAACCACACTGCCCCTCCCCAATCTGATGCTCCGTACATGCCTTCACCCTTTCAGTGACTACCCTTACATACAACTTAACAAGTACACTTTAGTTTGAACACTCACCTTTATCCCATTTGCCTTTATACAGCGGCACAAAAAAATGCATTCCGCCAATCCTCATACACCACACCATGACCCATACATACACTACAAATCCTCACTAGTCAATCAACAACATAATCATCCCATTTCTTAATAAATTCAACTACATTACCATCCACTCCAGCCGCATTGCCACATTTCATCTTACGTATGCTTTTTCACCACCGCTTTTCTCCTCGCCAAACCACTCGTCCTGACTTTCTCACATTGCATAACACCCTGACACTAACACCCTAATCTGCCACCCTATCATTACACACATTCATCAGTCCATTAAAGTACTCGCTCCATCTCTTCCCCAATTTATCACTCCCTATTATAACTTCCCTTTTTGCCCCTTCACCGATATTCCTAATTGATCTCTCGTTTTCGCACATTATTAACCTTCCTCCACAACAATTCCTTATTCTCCCTAAAATTTACTGATACTCGCTCATCCCAACTTTCATTTGCCCTCTTTTTCAACCACTGCACCTTCCTCTTGACGTCCTGCCGCTTTCTCTGGTACAACCCAATCGTTTCCCTTTTAAGTACCGCCCCATAACCTCTCTTTGCTTCATCCCACCTCTCACTACCCTTTCTAATTTGCCCATCTTTCGCATGCCACATGTATCGCTTTGTACATGCCAGCCCTGCTTCCCTAAATACCTCCTATCCCTCACCCACTCCCATTGCTTGATTTACTGTCACCACTTGTCATTTCACACTCTCGTGGTGTAGCGGTTAGCGTTCCTGACCGTAACGCATTCACGGGTTGCCCAAGTTTGAGCGCATAGGTCTGAATCCTGGTTACGGCATTCGGTCCACAGTCAACCTAGCTGTTCATCCACCCCTAGGGGGATCGTCGATGAAATGAGTACCTGACTCAGGCTAGGGTATATATGTATATAGCGTTAATGGGATGGCCTTGATTAAGGCCTCAGCTGTCTGTACCGTCTCAGCTAACATAAAAAAAAAAGCTCTCCGGGTATTTTTTTTATCGTCTCTTTTCCAAGCTCACTTACTCTAATCACTCTTTCTCACTGATATTGTTTCCTCTTTTCCAAAATCTCTATAAGCCTTTACCCTCGCCTCCACAAGATAACGATCAGACATCCCACCAGCTGCCTCTCTCGGCACGCTTACATCCAAAAGTCTCTCTTTTACACGCCTATCAATCAGTGTGTAATCCAATTATGCCCGCTGACCATCTCTTCTACTCACATACGTATACTTGTGTATGTACCTCTTCTTAAACCAGGTATTCCCAATCTTCAGACCATTTTCAACACACAATTCCGCTCACTGTTCGCATTTTTAATTCATAAGTCATTAACCTTTTTCCCTCAATCGGATCCTCAACTTCCACATTACTCGCCTTCACATTCAAATCACCCGCCACTAATACCCAGTCTCTAGCATCAAAACTGCTGACATACTCCTTCAGCTGCTACTAAAACACTTTCCCCTCACGATCTCTTTTCATGGCCAGGTGCATAAGCACTAATAATCAACCACCTTTCGCCATCCACTTTCACTTCTACCCACCTAAATGTGGAATGCACTTCTTTACACCCTTTCACACACTCTCACAACTCCTACTGAAGCAGTGGTGCTACTCCTTTCTAAGCTCTTGTCCTCTCATCAATCCCTGATTTTACACCTTAAGACATTTCAAAACCATTCTTCCTTGAGCTTTGTTTTACTCATAGAGAGATCATCCAGGTTTCTTTCCTCAAACATACTATCCATCTCTCTGCTCTTCTCATATTGGCTACATCCACACAAATTTAGACACCCCAGCCTGGGCCTTGGAGGGGAATGGTCTTTCCCTGCTAGGCTCCTTCTTCTGTTCCGTCTTTTAGAAAATGAAATACAAGAAGGCAAGGGTTTCCAGCCCCCAAGCTCCCGCTACTTTTATCGCCTTCAACGACACGGGAATAAGGAAGTAAAATTCTTTCTTCCCTTCGTACATTTCTTTCTGATGGACAACAGATCTATCAGTGCCTATTTTCACTATTCTGCTTGCTTCAAATATATGTTAGCTCTTTCTTCTCCATGAGCTAGAACCATCTCACTATACACTATACACCGGTTTAATCTTAAAACTATTCGGTTATCAGAGATATTTCCTTAAAAAAAAATAACACTAATGTATCAAACTACTTACCTTCCTGACCAAGAACTTGGGGAGCATCAGCGACCTGTGCTCCTATCCGGGGTTCTGCGATTGGTGGGTGAGACGCACGGAATGGAACCCAATGTATATGGACTAGACTACAACTGACGATTCAGCGGTGGGACCCTTGGTCTGCCTAACCTGTGCGGGACGGGTCTAGCTAATGGTGCAACTCGGTCTTACGCCATGTTTTCGTGGTAGGTAAAAAAAACCTGACAACGCAAATACCATCACAGGGTTGTAAAGTCGAGCTCTAGACTTTAAACAAAAAAAGTTAAAGCACTTTTATCATGATTATATTTATAAACTAGATATGTACTTTCTGTGTTTGATATGGGAATAATATGTGTCGCTTCCATCCTAATTGGAGGCGGGCACGTGCGTGATTCTCATCGAAGATGAGAAAAACTCTGACCTTGTGGACAACGGGTCTGGAGGAGAGAGAAAGGGAAAATACACAGAAGACAGCATCTGTCGCAGTGAAGTCGACTTCAACAGTACCTGGGCAGGGCCGGGCATGGGCGTCAACAGGATTACTAAACTATGAAATTACTGACACACAAGAGTACCTGACAATTACACCATGAATACGCATACTGTCAGACGAGCACCTTGCTTAAAGTCCATGACCTGCGTGTAAATTAACCAAAGGAACTTAAGAGAAATTTCTTCGTAAGTCATTTATGAACATTTGGTAATCAGCTCCAAACTTTCTAAATTCTTTGGTTGTCACAAACTCTGCCTAATGGATCCAGTGCAGAAGTCTTTGCTGTTTGCAGGCTTTTGTACCCATAGAAATACAATTCTTAAATTCCCTAAAACGCTATATACTACTTGCACATTCACATATCACAAACACCAACTGATTTACCGCTAACAGCAAAAGAAAACAATAAACAACTTAGAATATAACTACTCAAACGGACAGCATAGAATATAACTACTCAAACAGACAGCGCACGACTCACATGACATACTGTACATTTCTACCTGGGGATAAGCCTAAAGAGAAGGGAGGAAATGCCATTTCTATCGCCTAGGCAGATACCTAATGGTACAAAGCCAAGAGTACACATAGACGACCTTCTACAAACAGGTTTTTCAACTTCCTTAAACTTACATTGTATATGCAGTCCACTGCCCTGGCCGATTATGTATGTCCTAGGCTGCTTTCCCAGCGAGACATGTCAACAATCTGGCAGACTGACGAATACATGGTGATCCACTGTCCAATCTGCAGGAGGAGCTAAATACACTACTGTCTGCGCACATATTAAAGAGCTGGAGGGTAGACCAGAAGCACTATGTATTTACGTACTATAGTCCAGAGGAGAACTAACGCAACAATCTTTTGACGTTCGATTTGACCCTTTGAGGGTCTGCCTACCCACCCTTCCCCTCGAAACGCAAATTCAGGGACTTTGGGAGAGCTCGGCAGACACCCCTGTCTCGCTTCTTTACTGATTCCCCCTCTAAAGATGGGTCTTGCTTGGCCGCCGGGGATGCCTTATTTTGCGCTGGGCGCATGGTGGAGGTTATCTAGGCTGGGATAGAGTCCTGCATCCCAACTTCCACCATGTCTGCCCTGAATGAATGCTCAGCTGTTTTCCGCACAGGTAAGCAGACGTTCATGAAGCGTGTTGATTTGACTTCTACCGATAAATCTTTCGGGTCCTTAATCAGAAGCATTTAAAATACTTCTACTATTTAACATCTTCCTACGTGATCAGTCTATTGCTAACTCTCCACTTGATAAAGCTGTTCTTTCTCGTAAATTATTTTCCACTCACTCGAACTGTGGATGACTCTGCGCCTATCCCGTTCCGTCAATTCCCTCCCAAAGAACTTACGCCATGTCCTATATTTTCCTCGGGGATGATGTTCCTAGGACTTTCCCAGCCACAAGTCGGTAGGGCGTACGACCCAGACGACAAACTTTCTCGATTCCTGGAGCAATGATATTCTAGAAATGTACACATAATAATCGAACTTAAAACTGTTTCACCCGGCAAAATACTGTGCATTACATGATAAATCATAAATTATCTGTTGGTATCAGGAAAACGGCATTCGGGAATGTTTACTGATAGTAATGATTACAGTCCACCTGTGTTTACTGATGATAATGATTACAGCCGGTTGCTGAGGCAGGTAACCTTATTGGTAGAATGGTATTGCATCAGATTTCTGTCATCCCTCGCGCGTCCTAACACGTTCATACACGACTGTACTACGAATGCTCTAAGAAAATAACGTAATACAATTACTTCACTAATGCAGGAGACAGCGATCAAGTATGAAAAAAAAAAAATACAGTAAGCAAGTATGAAAACAAAATATATAGTATTGTAAAGGTAATATTCTCGTCATGATAACACCAGGATTCACGACAAGCACGCGCGCATTCGTGACGTCACTGACATTGGTCTAGTTACCGGACAACTTCCTCTTAACTGAACACCTTGAGCACGATTTACGACTATTTGAGCTACACTTGGGACCCTTGAGCAGGAAGTTACGATCCTTGAGCATGACTTACGACCCTTGGGCAGGACGGTATGACCGATAAGATTAAATAACAACCACTGTAAACGACGACGCAACTTAAAAGAACAACGCTCGTTCCTTGAGTGCGACGGTACGACCCAAAAGAACGACTCTACATTTAAACACGAGAAAAAAATGCTGAATATGCTTTATAGCTGTTTAGAAATTCAAGCATGAACAGGAGAGATAGAAAAGAGTGTGGGTAGAGGATGTATGTGGGAAGGGATGTTGGTAGACTACACAAAGGGTTACATCACTACTGAAACGGGTTACATATGACACCGGGTATCAGGCTGTAACAACACCCTGCGCCACACGTCCATCACAGCTTCTGACACCACCCTGCCTCACACGTCCACCAAAGCTCCTGACACCACCCTACGTCACACGTCCACCACAGCTTTGCCACCATCCTGCGTCATACGTCCACCACAGGCTCTGACACCACCCTACGTCACACGTCCACCACAGCTCCTGACACCACCCTACGTCACACGTCCACCACAGCTTCTGACACCACCCTACGTCACACGTCCACCATAGCTTCTGAACACCACCCTAAGTTACACGTCTTTAACGTTATCGTCAAAAATCAATTTCATGTATGGTGATCTGCAACAATCATGTACTCAGCTATCCTTGTTTCATTCTTCCAACACTCTTATACTATAATAGTATTTCCTCATATCTTTCTGTAACAAGCCTCTTGCTTCATTTCCTGTTATGTCCTGTGCTTGCTCAAAGCCTTCACCTCTCGTAGAACTGTTCATTGTCTGCGTTACCGGTCTGGTTTACAAACAATTGTGTGTTGCGGGGAGAGAGTTTTCCAACTCGCGTTGCCCCATCTCCTTGGTCTTGTATGCATGTGTCTAAAGACACACACACACACACACACACCAGCTTGGCCAGGTACCCAATTATCGACCAACTGTGTAATGAGAATGGACACCTGGCGTGTGTATGTGTGTGTGTGTGTGTTCTGAGCTATGGCTAGGAAGGGTTTTAACTGCCCTGTCGCCATTTCTATCTACTTTTTTATTCTCCTCTTCTGTTGAGTATAGCGCTAATGAAGAACTCTGGCTTAGATAGACTACATGGAAAGCGAGTTTGAGTGCAGAGCTCTGAGGAAATTGTAAAGGTATTGTATGAAAACATCATTACGCTGGGAGGGGAGAAACACATAACTGCAGACGGCTGGCTTGGCTATTTAGCAAAGGAATTGTGAATACGGGATGAACGCGTAACGAGGAGGAAAGTCACCTCAACATGGGAGACGATTCTCGAAAGTACGAACGTGTGACACGGTGGAGGGTACGAGATTTGTGGGGCAGAGCAGAACGGAGTCCAGTTGACACAGACCTGGGAGACGGGTGGAGTAAACACGTTTGTGGAGACAGAGAAGCTGTTGATGATCTTACGTCTACAAGAACAAAGACACGCTTGGATGAACTGACTACACGTGCTGAGGGAGGGAAGACGGAGTGTGTCAGCCTGGTTCAGTTCAGTTCAGTTTCAATACTTTATTCCTTGATAGAGGAATCGGGATCCTAGGGCTGTCGCTAGGTAACCCTGTACAATATTACCAGAAGCATCTGGCAAGTGTTGCGAGTACATATAAATATAACAAATGGGCTCACTAAAGCCTGAGGAAGTTAGGATATTCCTTCAACCTGGAAGTAAACATTTCCAGGGAGAAAGATCAAGCGGGCCATCCTAACTGACTCAGGAAGAAAACCAGACAAAGGATAATGCTGAAAAGACGAGATTCATCGGGGGACTAGAGACGATGACGCTCCAGGGACATTGATTCTGGAAAGGAGTCCACATGGAATTACTGCGACAAGGACAAAACTCTAAAGAAGTTGTGGGGCTGGAAAAAAAAAAAAGAAAACTAATGAAATCAGAGAGAAGTGTGTGTGTGTGTGTGTGTGTGTGTGTGTGTGTGTGTGTGTGTGGAGAAATTAGGGAAGTGTATGGAAAAAAATATGGCATAAGAATTAAGCAGGAAAGCACTTACGTACAAGAGAGAGATAACAGGGCTATTAGACAGAACCACAGACACTGAAGCCGTTGGGATGAAGATCCCAGAGGTGGGCAACAGCTGGGGCGAGAACGGGTTATGAAGAACCAGCGAGCGCGAGGGAGACAAGAGATGGGTTGGTTTCAGTTTTCAGTTTTCAATAAAGATAAAGATAAAGATACTTTATTCGTCAAATTGTGATACAATAAATCTGGTATACAAAATGGAATTCTTTGTGGCTTTGGAGCTTCCTAGTTATAATTTGTACATTGAGAAATATATATGAAATTAATAAAGCTTAAAAATATGAAAATAAAACATTACATGGGCTATTCACAGATAGCTTGATTCCTATCTTATACACACAATAATGTTATTATTTTTTCCTATTTCATACAGTTACTATGACTATTTGCACTTAAAAGTTATATTGATGATAGGTGATTGAAAAGTAGAATACTTTTAGGGACAAATGATTTCCTGTACCTATCAGTGCGTTGTAAGGGCAAGGCTAACCTTCTACCAGACCCTAAATAAGAACAGCATTTGTGTAAAGGATAAGTTTCATCTTTTATAATCTTTTCTACTTGTTTTATTGTACCTACCTGATAGAGCTTATCTAATGGTATGGTCTCTGCACCTAGTTTTCTTGCTTTTTACACAATCCTCTCCAGCTTGTTTTTAGCTTTACAAGTCAGCTCTCCATACCATGCAGTAATTGAGAAGTTTATAATTGATTCCACTGTTGACTTGTAGAAGAGAACTGTTGACTTGTAGAAGAGACTAATAATCACTTTTTCTATATATAGATTATTTAAGATTCTTAAGAAGTGTAATCTTTGGTTGCATTTCTTTGACACCATTTCAGTATTAAAACTGCCCTTTAACTGGTCGTCATTCAAAAAACCCAAATATTTATTCTGGCTTACTCTCTCTACATTTTCCTCCTCAATTGTGATTAGATCGGGTACATTTTTATATTTAGTTCTGAAATCTAATATCATCTCTTTAGTTTTTTTAACATTTAGCTCAAGGAAAAAAAATGGACAGAAACTACAGGCAACCGAAAGTCGAAAGGGTAAGAAATGCAGGATATCGGACAGACAGACAAACTAACATATGCAACAGACGTGGCCCGTGTAGCAGATGAATTCAAATTAAATGAATATCATAGAGACGAAAAAGAGACCTCTGGAAACTAATGTGTTAATATAGTGGCTTGGTAAATATTAAGGAAGGCGGAGACACTTGCCTTTTATGACGTAAACAAAAAATAAACTGAGGTATGTGGAAGCAGACATACCTATGGTAATCTGAAGAAGAAGGAATAAAAAGACCACTAATTCCACGCTATGGTCGTGCCTGGTGAACGCTTGCAACTTGCCACACACCTATCTGAAGACCCTTGGTTTGAGGACAACAAAACACTAAGCCCTCCTCCTTTCCTTGCTTATTTAATGCCAGATACACCTTCCCTGAGATGTTCCCGATGAGTAAACACAAGACATACTCGGCGGTAACGTTACATCTCAGTCGTACTTCTTGGAATGTCTCTGCTCATAAGTCCGATTCGTCTACTCGGGGCGACGAGACGGAATACAATCGTAATACCAGATGTAATATCGTACGTCTGGTTTGTCTGATCTGAAAATGGGAGACACACACACACACACACACAAATACACATGGCTGCCCATTTTCTAGTATCATCTTAACAAAGTCGTTAAGGAGAGTCTATTGTTGTCACAATAACAAACGGACCACCAAGAACGATCGAGGAGGCGACTTATCTGTTGGTTAAAATTTGAATGACATTTAAAGTACAAGGACGAGCAGTGAAGAAAAATATGTAGATTAAATAGTCTAGACTAGAGAACGCGTCACTGATTCCCCAACGTGAAGGAACGTAGACCTGTTGTAAAAGTCTAACGGAAGTGCAACCCATACCGTAATGTGAGATAAGAAAGATGTCTTTTATAAGGTTACCAACTGCAGCAGTTCAACTGCCTCGTCTAGAAGAGATAAAGTGGAGTGAACAGATGAAGAAGGTGTACAAGATTTGTCGACTGATTGTTCTAATCAACGGACTGAGTCAGTAAAAATTGGGATGGAACCCTAGGGCGGGGTTTAATGTAAAAAGTCAATAAAGAAAATCTTATCAATTAAAGTTAAAGTCTTCGAAAGGTTAGTTGAATAACCCCTGGCTGCCGATAGGTCTACAGCCCAGATAACCAACGGACCAATAAATACCCGTCACTTGTCTTGCTCCGTGTGTACAAGCTGGAATTTTAGTTCCTCGGATAACAATTTACGATAAAAGCAAAGGACAATTTTAACCCAAGGCGCAAACAAAATTGCTGTAACAGTTTTCTAAAAATAAAGGAAACAAATTTTGTATTGTGAAGGTTTCTGATTCCGTTGGCAGTGAAAAATAAAGGAGCTAAATCGAAACTTTATTGTGCAAACTGCAGAAGTGCTACGAAGAAAATGGATGCATTACGTACAGATCAAACTGACATTATTCTGAAATCAAGAGATTTCTTTACCGAGTATCGTAAATAAAGCTTCGGATTATTCCATACGAGAAAGGGGAAAGGGTGGCAGTGTATGTTTGATTCAAACTGAACTGTAGTATAAGAGACATCATGCCTGAAGTCAATACAAAAACTATCTGGGTAAATATGACAGAAAAAATATATAAACCTCTATACTGGTTATCAACTGAAATCAAAGAAACTTTGAAAAAAATTATTAACGCTTCTAGATAAAAATACATATATATTAGAGATTCTGAATTCTGCGAGACTGGTTATAAATTTAAATGAATATAACCGGTAACTTAAAAAGTCCCATAGATTTCCAGTGATTTTGCTAATTTTGTTTTTTTCTATTTTCTTTGTATGTACTTAACGACTGGACTGCGAGAAGGGTCGGGAAATGTGCAAGGATTTGTGTAAATCAGGGCGAGCTACTGTATGAACTGCAAGATTAGATAAGAAAATATAATGAGTTAAGGTGAGATAAGATGATGTTTGCTGGGTACCCGTGGTGCTGGTGCACTAATGGTGAGACAGGTGTCTCGTAGCGTTAGTGCGACAGCAGGAGGTGTGGCAGGGAAGAGTGCGTCGATGCCCGGGAATCTTGTGGTGCATCTACAGGAGGTGGAATATCATCGGCCCGAAATGAACGGAAGAAGGGAGGAAGAGCGGCTTAAAGACTCCAGACTTTGCTGCCGGTACGACAGGAGGGAGACCATATGCTGAGGATAAATGGAACTGATTTACAAGGCAAGGACTAGCGGTATCCTACGAAGTCCTAGTTCAAGGAGAGGAGTCAGTCACCTCAGACTACTGTTGAAGGAGTAGGCCGATGGTGAGGCTTCCATACTTCCCATGTTGGAAAGACAAATAATCCAGAGTCTCAGGGCCAAGACATGTTCAGGCACCAGAGCAGCGCTGTTGTGATGTGAGGTAATTCGACTGTTTGGGTGATACATGTTGCTGCAGCACGGGTATTCATGAGCCAGTCGGCTCAGTCACGCCGATGGAGCCAATAGTATGGGCGTGGCCGCCAAGTCAATGACGAAGGGCCCCCTCGGAGATTACACGAGGATGTTAACCGATGGAAAAGTCAAGATACGACGGGCCTCCCGTTATGAAGGTCAAAACTGAGTATCAGTGCGGGTACATGGAAGACAGTCAATGTCATACGTTGTTAACATAAAGGTGACTATTTAAAGCAGGTCAAGTGCCAGTGAGACCGTGGGGCGTCAGGTCTGAGGCTGTATGTGGAACATCTCTGCAGTGTCATTGGAAAATGACGCTGCAAGGATATTCATAACTGTTCTTTTTTAAGCAATAATTTCAGTTTAGTTCCTGCTTACAAATTCAGTGTAATTAGAGGCAAAAATAGAATCGACGACGGGTGTGGATATAGTTGCAGTGATCACAAGAGAACTGTGAAATGGTATTCATTAATCGTGAAAGGGAAAAATACCATCCTGGTCCATGATTTGAAAAAAAAAAAACTACAGTCGATAATGGCATTCTCTCAAGGAAGCAGCGGGAGAAGGGGGATGTACACGTGCTGGTGAGCAGAATTCAGTATTGGCAGAAGACATAGCAGGCGAGGTGGAGGGAAGCATAATGTGAGAGGCAGCAGGCTGGATGAATAAAAGCATAATGTGAAAGGAAGCAGGCTGGGTGGATAGGAGCATAATATGAAAGGCAGAAGACTGGATGAAGGGAAGCATATTGTAAGAAGCAGCAGGCGGTGAAGACGGGGATGAAGGAAGAGAGGCAATTGCCATAAGAACACATCTACGATCATACCTCCTGTTTGAGTACCCTGTAATATGAGCTGGGCTCGATAACCTCAAAAGGGCCCTGTGAGAGGGGCGATTTAAGAGGTGTATATATATATATATATATATATATATATATATATATATATATATATATGCAAATGGGGATAGCTAAGGGGATCATACAGTAAGAAACATGCCAAGTAATTTGATTACGATACAGACGAGTTAAGACGAATAGAACAAGCGACTAAATCGTTATACAAGGTAGATAATAACGTGATTAGTATTCGCCTGAATCTTTCTACATTCTTCTCGTGTCTTTCGCAACATCAAGACTACGGACGTGTTGTAAAAGCAACACGACCGGTGCGTGTGTTTTCCGGCTGTTTGTGCATTCGATGGAAGGTTAAATCAATTTTACAAATCTTGCCTTAAGACGGTGTTATTTTCTTATAACTATCGACTTTATTAACTATAAATCTTGTTTGTTCATCGCTAACGCTTTCTTTAATTTTCTACGTCGTTTTTAAACCAACCAATCAACGTTCATCTTTAATGTTGTCACCTGTCATGCAGCTAAATTGTTTCTTGGTATCCATGTTACTAAACAATCAAAAAGTAACAGGAATCATCTCCTAGTAACTTAAGAACACACGTACTTTAGCACAATGAAAAATGCGTGGTATAGTGGGTGAGGATCACGCTTGACAAACATGATGCAACACTTTGTTAGGCAACACGCAAGGTAGAGCGGATGGTTAAGGAGTGGCCTTCACTGTTCTTGTTGTCCTTGGTCTTCGGACTCATATCTGGAAAAGTAAGACCAATATACGTATGTATTAATTCAAATATTACTTTTAAATACCTTTCGTCCTTGAAAAGTAAGGAAGCCTCGGAGTTCAAGCGACTTGCGCATGAGGAGAATGGTAAACAACGGCTGATGAAACGTTTCCTGAGGCCGCCACCTCTCGTGAACGGTGACGGGTCCGCTGCCACACTCGCCACTCTTCCTGATGCACATACTATATGTTGTTGAAGTGTCTGGATGACAAAGCTGTTGACGATTTCTCTGCGATACATAAATAAGTGTATAATTGTCAACTGAGACCAAATATATATAATAAAAATCTTAATACTATGATAACTGCTAGGGCCAGGGCACGGACCAAGCTATCTCCAAGACACATCTCTGATGACAGAAAAACGTAAAGCTTGTCAGGTGACGCCAGTTATTTATGTCTCAAACGCAACATTAGGCTGGATGTAAACTCTCTCTCATAT
>JAYMFT010060314.1:0-29366 GCA_038088735.1 Panulirus argus | reverse complement strand
TGCCCTCTCTCTCTCTCTCTCTCTCTCTCTCTCTCTCTCTCTCTCTCTCTCTCTCTCTCTTTCTCTCTCTCTCTCTCTGCGTGTGTTTGTTTTGAGTGTTTAAGTGTAATTACTAAGTGTCTTATGTGCGTCACGGGGAGAGAGAGCTTTACACTCGTTTCACCCTCTCTCTTAACCATGAGTATGCGTACCATTTTTTAACTCCTACATATATATACATACACACACGCCAAAGGTGACCCTAACCCGCAGTGTGTGTATGCTAAAGTGTGCTCGTAGGTACTTTTAAAAGTATGTAAATATATCATTCGTTTTCTTTGATGACGAGTCAGCGATTAATACCACATTGATCTAGTTATTGGTTCATCTGTATCTACATACTAGACAGTACAAACCTATTTGGGTAAAAACTACTTCCATAGCCCATGTAAGAGACGTTCTTCCACCGATTGTCTCGTCCGCGTGTGTTCCTGTGTGTTTACCTTCGTCTGGACATCCGCAGCGTGACGGTGTTCGAGACGGTTCATATACGTATATCCGTAAACGCGTCCACATCCCGGTGCGTCAACCATCTCCCGTGTCTCACTGTCACGCAACGCTCTACGTTTAAGAGGTTTAGCCTCTTGAGCATGATGGTACGCCCCTAAAGCACGACGGTACGATCCTTGAGCACGGTGGTACGTACCTAAAGCACGACGGAACGAGCCTTGAGCACGGTGGGTGGTATGCCAGTCGGATGCGATAGGCTGGCCTTTTGAGTTGACTCTATAGAATCACATAAAAGGCCAGGTCGTCATACCCAAGGGTCGTACTGTCTTGCTCATGGTCTTACTACCATCGTGCTCAAGGGTCGTACCTTCGACGTGCTCAAGGGTCTCACCGTTGTGCTCATGATCCGTACCGTCGTGCTCAAGGGTCGTAACTCACTCTGCCTCCTTACGTGTTTTCAGTTCATGTTTGTTGACTTGCTGGCGCGCGGTCTTCATCGTCATCATCTTCAGAGGCAAATCTTATCATTCTTCAAGCTACATTAACGTCATAGTTAGAGCTCTTGCATCATGGTGTTTCACAGTCATTTATTCTGGAATCTAAGCGGCCCGAATATGAAACACAACGAAACACTACAATGAGGGTAGGAAAAAGGTGAAGCAGAACTAGTTCACCGTCAGCGGTGAGCCGGGCCATTTATACAACACAGGAGCCGAACTCAAAGGAGCTACTCCAAGCCTGAAATATTTGAAGTGAACTTTATGAAAAGCTGAGTCCAACTGGGTAGGATAAACCCCGCCATATTCCCAGAGTGACCAAAATGGCGGTCAAGACCCAGTTGTTGACAGTATGTGGTCACGACCCAAGCGCATCAACACAATGACACCTTGCACAGCGCCAATACAGTTCTCCTCAACATGCAGTCTTAAGGGCGAAAGTCCAGATGTTTGATACCAAGAAATAAGTTTTGGGGTAAGTGACCCTTAGTCAGCCTTTAACTCCTATGTTGCATTCTTCGTATGAGTGGGAGTGTGAAATGACAATACCCGTGGGAATCTGGTAACAATGAAAGACAAAGAAAACGGAGACAGGGGTGATGGCTAAGAGAGAGAGAGAGTGGGAGTGGGAAACGTTGGCTATGGGTTTCCAGAGCTTACGCACAAAATACATTGCTCCGAGATCGGCCCCAGCGAAATAGGAAAAAGGAGACTTACTGTGGGGAAGGGAATAATGAAGAAGATTTGGGAGCAAACCTTAATCTGTGGTGAAACAATGTCTGGGAAAATTTTGCCGTAAGAACCGGGTCAGTGGGAGACGCCTAGTCTCGCGTTGCTGACGGCAGGAGACGAGTGGATGAACGGGAAGCCAAGAAGGGATTAGATGGTAGAAGTGTAGGAAGTGAATTATAAATGATAAAAAAGATATGTAACACAGAAGAGAAGAAAGAGAGAGAAAGAAAGAAAGAAAGAAAGAAAGAAAGAAAGAAGGGTAAAGTGCGGTAAAGATTCACACTGAAAGTACATATACGAGACGGGATGCATGAGTACGCGCTCATTACTGAAGAGAGCAAGAGCTGGCGCAGATGGCTTCTCTCGTTTGGTCGCGTGATGCTTCTGTTAGCAGGGAATATATATATATATATATATATATATATATATATATATATATATATATATATATACGTAAGGCCTGTTAGCCATTGCGTGAGAGTAGAGTACAGAGTCTTTATAATTCGATCGGGAAATAGAATGATGCAGTAGATGGCAGCGATCCTAGAAATGATTGGAGCCGCGGTGTATTTAGAGATGGACGCGAGTCGGTGGCTTTCATAACCGGCTGACGGAGTCATGTGGCTCTACCTACCATGATTTACTCAAACAGTAGTGTCTGAAAGTACAAAAATATTGTTTCCTTTTATTTCTTACTTGTTTATATATGTGCTTTGTACCAAATACTATATCACTGCATACCTTTAAGAAATATCGACTTGTATCGCACACTGAAACAACCAAGAATGGCGTTGAAGAAATAATTGGCAAACATTAGTATCACTTTATTATGCTCACTCTACGTGCGGCATCAAAATCTCCCTTTGAGACTCTTTTTGATGGGTTATTAGCTGTCTGGTAGCTCTTCTCTCGGCTGCAGTACAGGACTTGCTGGTAACAGTCTGAAACAAAGAAAACTGAAAGAAATGTAGGAATTTAGGAGATATTTCAGTACAGTTTCTTACAAATCTTTCTAATATCAAAATCGAAATAACAATAGATAAAACAGAAGAAAGAATTAGTATTTACTCTAAGCATTTTAATACAACTTCCAGTTTTTCTCCACTGACCCTGATATAACCAGCGGGCGCAATTCACCGACCATTACCCGAGGGCGAACTGGTCATTTCCAGGGAAGCAAAGCGTGGAGCGATGTAAACAAAGGCCTGGCGGGGGTGACGGGGCCAAAGATGGATCCGTTTGTTGTGGGTGGTACGGTCATGGGGGCCGGGCAGGGCGGCAGCTTGGGGCCTTGTGAAGCGTAGCCACCACCTTCCCTGGCGCTACTCCGGAAGCCTTGATCGTTCGTATCTTTTGTGGTTTACGACACGAGGCTAGTGACGAGGATGACTGGTAAGTTAACCACTATACTGCCAGGATAATTTTAACTGAATTTGGCCAGTCGTTACGCTGGGTAGACATGGTAAGGGCTAATAGGCTGATTTTCTTTTTTTTAAGACTTACTATCGATTTTGTTTTAGCTATAGTGATTTTAGGTTGCTTGTTGTTGGAGCATGAAAGTAAGCAGTAAGCTAGTAGCCAGGCACTGTTTTTATGATCTGTTTTTCAGTTGTGAAGGGCCTGCCTGCCCGTGCATAAAGCACCTAAAATTCTACGGGAGGCAGGTCACGCATGGCCACGCTCACCCCTACAAACAAACAATAAGTTTCCTTTCCCGCCACGAAGACACAGTCTTGCACTCGGGGATGTACACAAAGTACTATTTCGTAGAAACCTAAGAAATTATATTTATCGACAGTATTTGGCAAGGGAAAGTGCTCCTTGGGTCGTTGTAATGAAAATCTAGAAATAACTTGTAGGGTCGTATATGAAAGTTTATATCAGATGTTTAAACTGATGCTGTATCTGGTAATATTCAAGCTTTGGATTAGACGTACTGGAAAAGTTATAAAAGTAAGAATACACAGGTATTCATTTTAGTCTTGTTTGTACATCTGGTTATACGTACATGAGTGAAGCTATGTTGATGCGGTCATATAATCAACACTGAACCTTAAAAGCAGTAAGCTTACGGAGATTATAAACTTGACAAGGAAACAACTCTATTCCGTTGGGGGTTGTTGCTCCAGTATGTCGAAGTACTGCAAGCCTGTTCCAGGAATAACAGATCACTGATCTGCATTTTTATAGGAAATAAACATAAAAAATCCGAGTAGGAGTGAGTGATTGGCGGGACAGCAGTTTGTATCTTGGTGACCAAGTTCTTTGTTTACCAGTATGAAATAATAAAAGAAATGTTTTCACTTTATTTCCCTGTTACTCTGTGATATAGATTTTGTCTTACAAGGAGAATGTAGCATTTATTCTAGTTAAGTTCCAGGGGACTGATATGATCGGATATGACAAATTATACCAGATCGCCTCGTCCGACAGTAAGTGAGTCATTTTGCCTGCTTGGCCGGTCGGTCAGGGTTGAATATATACGGTGCTCTGAAACCAAGACTGGCTCCCGTGGGCATAACTATGTTATCTAACCGTGACGTAACGGCTGGAAGCTCTAGCCAAGCCATGAGTCTCAGACGCTAATGAGCAAGGGGTTAGTTGCAGGGAGCACGTTGCTGTTTTGAGTTTATGTGTGTTCATGTAAGCCTGACTTTTCCTTCGGTGCCCGTCTAGCCTCCCTCCCACTTGCATTAGGACGATCAGCCGGGGCAAACTGCTGGCAGTTTCATACGTTTATCGCTTTAATTCTTCTACTCGGACGTACTATAAGAAGACGAACTGTTCTTAAATATGTATTATGGGCACTGGGTCTGCGTACTGGTTGTTTTAGGTGCTCCATACTACCGTCATGAACTGTCGAGCTGGTAAACAAGGCGCTTGAGGCCAGTATAGGACTATTGTTATTTTCATTTTACACGAACTTCCTATTCTAAGGAATTAACATTACTGTAGAATAGGTAGAAATGGATTTTAAACTTGAGCTCCTCTGCTGTCAACTTGCGTTTTTGACGAAACATATTTGCTTGTAGAGGTTTGAACGTCATTGTTTCAAGTGCTTCGCTAGTATTGGTTCGGTTCTGTGAGGTTCGCAGGTCTTCAGTAGTTTGACGGAGCAGTACAAAACCAGCTTTATGTTAAGACGTAAGCATTATGTAATACACATTTTCTTCCGTCTAGTATCGCGTGCAGCGAGACATTAATGGACGTTGCGTTGTTAATCCAAAACTTTGAATATAATTGACAATGACTGATCGATCAGCACCTATCCTCCACCTATCAGTGTGATGACCTCCGAGCAGAACCGCTTCCACTCTTACTTTCCTTATCAGATGGGATTAACCTTGGATAAACCAGTTTAACTGATTATTATGTCGATGAACAGGACGTAAAAGGCTATGTTTAAATCGGTATAAATCAAGGGTACAAGTACTATAAGTTGCCTACATTATGAATGCCATTTATTAAGTAGGATTCCTTTATATACAGTAAACATATCAGAATTTTGGTAAAAGTCTAGTTTAGCTCCACAACGATGTTAGCCATTGGTATTAAACGTTTTTGCCCAGCAATACTTTCGTGGTTTTCAAACAATACAGTAACAGTCGTTGAGCAATGTATCTTAACGATGTTAAATAAGGTGGTAGTAAAATATCATGGAAAATGAAAGGTTCATTGATGTAAAAGTAGGCAGTAGACTTGTAAAAAAAAAAATCAAAATTACCTATGAAAACTTTACGTAATTTCCCAAGTAGTCAAAATATATTTCAGTCTTCGATACTCTAGTCGAAATATGCCGACCAGTGACACCCATGACTTAGTTCGGCGAAAATAGCGCCGATGTCAACAAACAGACGACTCAATGAGCGGTTGTGATATTTAATGGTTATATTTCTACAACCGGTATCTTTTCAACAACTAGGTGAGGTGAGGTATTTCTAATCATAATATTTTACCAACTCTTGCATTTACCCCATATTTTCCCCTGATATACATAACCCTAATAGTTATTAACCTATTTGATATCGTTCAATATAGTGCTCAATGGTTCGTATTTCTTATGTATTCCTTAAAATGTACTCCAATTACTACGCTAGCGTTGCAGAAGAAAGGAATTCAGTATCCAAACCTAATAACGATGCGGAGCTAGGCTAGATAGCCACATTTTTTTTTCTTTAGATTCCAATTTAGTTGAGAAGAAATATGAGCGGTGGTCACGCTTACACTGGATTTGGACTTTCCTCTTTTTATTGATAAAGCGACGGTCTTTTTGTTGGCTGCATCAGTGTCGTGTGTCGCCTCATCGCCCACGGCACCACTCTCCCCAAAGACCCAGGGTACTATGGCCTACCGTACAGTGCTCTGGAATTTTTGGAGTGAAATAAATGAATGACGTGACCAGTACATACGAAACTTCGGAGGTTATTTTCATTTCAAACTGACAGGATATAAATTCTTTATCCGATGTTTTCTTTATATATTTTATTTCGTAATGTTATTACAATACATGAGTCATAGCCGCTGAAGACGGTCAAGTGAAATTGGACCCAGAGGCATTTTTCCGGTTCCTCCCGACCTGCTGTATGAATCGAAAACATATTATTGGTACAGAAAATTCCATTGATGACGGTTCTTTGTTACCGAAGCGACCCTGACAGCAGTTCAGATATGTGTAAGAGACAGACATCCCTCCAGACACACTTGTGGTTGAGTTATTACCCTTAAGTGCAAATGAGACACTCTCTCGATTACTCCTGTGGGAAAGGTTAATCTATATGTAAATGATGAGCCCTTTCAGACACAATTATGCCCGAGGTTACTCTGAATGCAAGTAATAAACCATTTCCCAGATGAGCTTTTGACCGCTGTAGTGTGTTGTCGATACGTTCCTCTTAACATGAAAACAGAACCTAAGTCTGAGCATATGAATAATTCTTGCGACATGTTACAGCTCAAAGAAAATAGCAGACAACAACACACCGTCACATAGCTGCATGAAGTTTACGATGAACTGATACGCACATGGAGAGAAGTGTAATTAGAATAGGCGTGCAACCACTGGATCATGAGGCTTTCATTAAATGAATTAAGTGTTTCTGTCTAGGACGTGCAGTGCTCGAGCGATACTATGGTATGAGGATAGCAGTGCTACGGGAGGGACAGCATGGTTACGTAAGGGCCATTATGCTACGTGAGGAACAACATGGATACGTTAGGGCACGTTTGTGGCCCTGAGGGCTGAATTGTGCCTGTGAGAGATGGATGTGTGTATGGATGTGAGGGCTGAGGTGTGGCTGTAAGAGCTGGTTTGTGGCGGTGAGGTCGGAAGTGTAGATGTAAAGGCTGGAGCGTGGTTTTGAGAGCTAACGTATGTTCTGAGAGCTGTTGAGCCTCTTTAGGAACTGTGAATTATGCTATCAAAGCTGATATATAAATTGGACTCTGAAAATCTTTAATTAGCAGGAGTGTGGAGCTGTGTGGTGGTGTTGGTGGTGAGTGGGTTGTGGACGGCGGAAAGCGGGTCCATGTTCAATTTGGAAGCCAACACCAGGGACAACATCATCAGGCCTCACACTCACAAGAAGGTAGGTGGCCTGGAAGAATCAGGGTACCTCCCGCGTTCTGCAGGTTGAGAGATCCTTCCACAATATGACGGTTGTGGGTAAGTACCCAATCAGGTTCGTGATCCGGGCTAGAATGTGGGAGCTAAGATGGACATCAAGGCGAAGGCAAAGGAGTGTGGAGAGGCCGTCTAAAGACAAGAGCTTGTGCCGGGCTAAGGTCTGGCGAATCTTGAACGACAAACATCATCAGTGGGGCGAGATATCGGCCCACGCACAGGATATGGAGAGGAGCTAGCTAGGCTGCTGATTCATAGCACCAGACTACCTCCCAAAGTGAAGCCCTCGCACATGTATTTATAATGTCAACTGAAATTAATCGTAGTCTAAGACTGGAATTCCAAATGGTATGAAAGGCTAGGTCATTGTACTGTCGGTATGTCGATTGTTACGCGCAAAAATCAGGACTCTTTGTTGTTTTAAGTGGTCCTTGTTTATTGCAGTCGTGAACCTGTTGTCCATTACGCGTGGCGGCACAGCTGCGTTCACAGGAGTATCATTATGTCCGACAGGAGTATGTGAAGGAGACGGTGCGGGAGAAGCAGGAGCAGAAGCAGAAGCCCCATAGCCAGCGAGACGCTGCTGAAATTGTCATAGACGTTGTCAAAACTATGCTTGGTATGTAATTCTCAACACGCTTATAAACTTGTACATTACGGTCTCATACTTTGGATCTAAACCACACAACAATGATAGGTTGTTCTGAGACGTCAGTTGGTGTACATATGAATGGACACTGCACGATGTCGATATTTTTTTTTACTACTAACTTCAGTTTTACTAATCCAGCAACAGTGGATTCACCTCAAGACTATCATCCTACTTTACAGTTGCCATCCAGAATGACGAGTGTATGGAGCGGATGCTCTGTGAGGTCGGAGCGGGCCTGAGGAACATCAAGATAGTCGGGTTACTGCTGGGGTTGCTGGAGCCTTACGTCCCGTCCAAGTACGCGCATTACGCCACAGCGCTGAAGAAGGGTGTGTGGAAGATTTCGAACTGTGATTACCAGTGCGGCAAGCTCTCGGGCCGCGATGAACTGTAGGTTGTTTTTAGACCAATGATCAGAGCTTTGTACGTGAGCAATTTGACCCACCGACTTCATCATTTCATGTAAATAAAATTTGTTATAGAAGATTTTAATGAATTCCTCATCAACCTGATCAGTTAACGGTAACCCTGAAGTATTGATCAGAGTTTTAGACTTTCCTCATCAAGGTGATCCGTTCTGGTTGGGATACAAGAGCTTGCCTCACACCCTCAGACTCGTTATCTAGTGATTTGCAAGTCTCGCTGGTATTCTGTGTTTGCAGGCGTTGATTTCATCGTAGCTAGGTCAACATTTTCACGTAAATGGTAATATATTCCTTCTTCCTCCTTACCCTATACATTTTGTAAGTTAAGCTATTGATACTACAGTTTTGAATTCTTCTGAGCATCCACAGTGTGTTTGCCTTCTTTGCAAACGGTATTTCAAGAGAAAACTAAAACATCATCCAAATCTGTTGGTTGAAAATATATATGAATCTTCCAAACAGTCTTATCTAATTCAAACATACGTAAGCCTGTCTGTGAAACTCCACAGAAATTTATTGAAAACATGACCATTTGTGTGAGCAGTGTGAATATAGTTTATCTGTCCATAACGAGGATTGTAGGGAAAGTAGATAGTATTTATGCATTTATCCTCAAAGGAATCCAAAAAGATTATACAAGAAGGAATCATTTCGTGAAAAATAGTCTAATTTTTAGGTCGTGGTGATTTAGAAGCTTCACGAACCCTCGACTCTGCTTCACCTCGGGTTGTTTCGGAAGTTGGGTATCGAAGCAGAAGGTTCAGATGAACCGAACCGTTTTGAGGTGACACTTTGGCATAAAGATCAGAGAGTAGGCAGGTGCTGGACGTGCGGGTCCTTATTTAGCAGCGCTCTAAACGCGAATCAAGTTTTGAATGATGGTGTTCAGTATTTATGTAGTGCACTGTGTATCATACATGGTCTGTGAAAGTCGATTTACGCAGGCTGACTCAGGCCTACAATGGCATCGCATCACACCGGGGTATTTCTCTGTCGTGGGGGAGTAAGGTGAGTATATTCTTTCAAGTGCTAGTAGAATCACCTGAGGAATTTTTTTAGAAAGTTTGTTAAACGCTTAAAAGAGTAACTTTTTTTTTATAACCAAATTGTTATATGTTTTGATACCAATTGATAAAAGCGAGATACAGAAAATCTTTTTCTAAACGTCTGATAAGGAATAATAGTTACTGGCTAGTCCGTCCGCATACCCTACATAACCTGTTAACAAATAAGTTTGTACGGTAGTCTGCCTGGTCAAAGAATTTAAAGGATTTTGTTTAGTTTGAAATATATACATATAGAGATCAGACGTTAACTAAATATATATTTTCTTTATATATTTGTACCCACATGTTTGAAGAGCGGGGATTACATAGTGACGTTTAAATGTTATATGATCATTAATGGTCGTTAGAAGAAAAAAAAAAAAGGACGTTTCACTCAGAAATGGGTAGTAGTATGCAAGAAGTGTTGCAATGAGAGACTTTAAGTAAGCTGGAAGGTCTGAATGCAATGCGAAAAATGCTTTTACTAGGATATAGTCAGTTCACGATAGTGGTAGCGAGACGTTATTAGGAAAGGGACCCTCACCCCCTTACCAGGAAGAGGAGACTTGACAAGTTTAGTAACAGGAACACCAACATTATCCCGTTCGTCTCGGAGTGGCCAGCTGGGGCTGGCTGAGATAGGGTAAGGTAAAAGACTAGGATTGTTTGAGAGGTATGTGTTATTTTTTTTCTCTCTCTCTCCCTCTCTCTTATTACAGGTCGCTAGAGTTCCGACAGAGGAACAGACAGCATATGATCATTCCAAATACAGCTCTTAAGAGCTCCAGTACATCAGAACGCGACCCCTTAGGCAAAGACGGAGTGTGAGAAACGTTTTTATGGTGTTAACTTCGACAATTGGTGAGACATAAAGATCACCTCCTTACGTGTTCACTGCTTTTTGTCCGTTTTTTTTCCCCGTGTCCGAATCCATAAAACTGACGCCGTTCCTTACTCGCCCGGCATGGCATCTGCGGCAGACCTGGTGAGGCGGAACGCGAAAATTGTGTGTATTTGAAGCAGTAAATCATATCGAAACATGACTAGGAACGGTGACTGTAAATGGAGACCTTGCAGCGTAACACGAAGAGTAGTACAGGAGTACCACAGGCGACATTGATCTTCGCTCAGCGCTGTCCTTTCCTCTTCTATGGACGATAGTCAGGAGGCTGTTAAGTGTCCTTGGGGGTCTTGGTCTGCCGGGCTATGACCCTTACCGGTTTTCGTGTGGGTATCAAACCCTCCTTAAGCAGATAACCTTTTCATTGTGACAGAACCGGTTCACTCACAACCCCCTCTGGGTAATGTCTTTAAAGAGTGTGTTTGCCTAGTCTGTGCTGCTGTTTTGAGGTGGAAGTGCTGCTGAGAGAGTATGAGAGATCGGCTTGGCGTAGTAACCTCGCGTAAAATGAACTTGTAATTCTATTTAACACAGCTTTGGTTCGCATCTGCGAAGTGAAGGATGAACTTCTCTACTTTCTACGGTGTCCACTACTGTGTCTTGTCCACAACTTTGGCTAAGCTTTACATCCGTGCTCAATATTCAGCTACAATTTGATGTACGACTATGTAGCCTCAAATGCATACTGATAACCGTATCATCGTCTCATTGAAAGTAGATTGCCCAGGCATGCACATTTCACGCCTCATGGGTGAATTTCGTAATCGGTGGTTACCTGTCTTCGAAACTTAGGAGCTTTATAAACATTCGAAAATAAACGTATGAACGATTCCAAAATAAGCCAGTCAAACTTTCAGAGTGTTAAGGAGTAAACATGCAGCAAATACTAATGTATATTTTAACAGTTGACCCCAGTGGCCTGTCCTCCGTCTAAGCATGGCACTGAGAAAAGAGAGTCCCACAGTCGTGAGATTCTGGCATCACTTATGGTGTTGAGCATTTCTTCAAAATTAGAAACGTCGATGAAGGAAAACATCAGATCAATTACGAATTAAATAACAAAAGATATCGGGAAATCTTTCTGTCGTAGTAGGCTAGGAGAGGAAACCAAATGCAGAGAGTACAAATGAACTCGAATCATTGTATAGTGTAAAGGAAAGCTTTCGGGGTACCACGAATGCGAAACCCTCCTGCAATGAACAAACAGGTAGTCATCACACATCACACCCTAACTGGTGTTCCATGTGAACCCCATGACTCCAGCTTCCCAGCATTACCCCATCGGTTATATGAGGCCGAGAGATAAGACCCTATTGACCCTTTGCCTTTTATATAAATAAACTTAACCCCACAATTCCTAGCGAGGTTGACTTTAGCGGCGTGAACCCAACCATCTGATACAAGGAGGGAGGGGCCTACCTACTCCCTTAAAAGACTCTTAACACGATCTTTTTCCGCCATTTACTAATTTTCCGCTCTGGTCCCAACACCCCACGAAGGCAGAGGATAATAGATGGTGTGAACGTTGCCTTGCGGCGGCGGCCTTCTCCTCCCCCCCCCACACACACACACACACACACCCACACACACACAGAGGAGAGCCTTAGGAAGACGGAGGTGGTCGGGGGAGGAAGAACTACGGATGACCGGTGACCAAATCACTAGCCTAGCCGAGATCGTGCTCATGTATGCATCACCATCGCTTTCCATACGTGCTGAAAATAGGTCATGCTCTGTTACACCAGGGGAGAGACGATCTTTTTGACCTGTTACCTGTTGGCTTCACTGCCGCCGTTCTGTTGCTGCTGTAGTTTCTGCACGTCAAAGGTGCATATGCCTCGCCATGCCCTCAAGCCTATATTTGCCCATAACATTACTGCACCATCTGCGGTTTCGTTTTGGGGAAATTTGTCAAGGAGTTTATCTAAAGTTGTAGTTTATTACTATCAGATGCGACTAACAAGCTAAGTTTAACATGATCCTTTGGTAGACGAAAATGTTAAAGTAAAGTGATTAATTTAACATAAGTGTGTTGTGGGATATATTTAATGTAATGATTTGGTAGTTGATGAATCTAACTTTGTAGCTTAATAAGTGGTACATATAACATATCAGTTTGGTAAATGGAATGTCTCGTAAGAAAGTGTATTGATAAAAAAATAAGGTTAATGCTAAAGCATTTACAAATGTAAGTAGTCCTGTAGTTAGAGGTTTAATTCCACAGACTTACTTAAACAAGTTGGGTGGAGTACAGAAGGGCGTAAACCCAGAAGGCTGGAACAGATCATCAGTCCAACGAGGTGGCTAGAATGTAAGCGAACTGCCCAGAACGTTTGTGACACTACCTTTGGCTTCTCGAAGCTTCGAACATACTAAGTATAATATGTATTTCGCTGATCAGAATTTTTGATTAGCTTGAAAGACTAATAGTGGTTATTTATCGATGACGATAGTTTAAAGGTGAATTTGTTGAAAGGAACAGTTGGTAACTGGATTATTTTGAAAGGTTTTCTACACACGGGAGTAACTGACTAAATTTTTGTGACAGGGATACTTACATTTGATAACTTGAGCCGTGACTGAACACGATATTCACAGTATTTAACTTCTTAGCATTTTAGCAGAACTGTTCTGGAGAAAAGTTTGTTACAGGCATATTTTGGCTGCTTATTCTCGACAACAGTTTGTGACTGCATGCACAGAATAATTGTTTACGTGCTAATAAGCACAGTACTGTGCCGGAGAGGAGGATGTGTCAGTCACTCAGTTGATACGACAAGGTTGGTATGTGGTTGGCTTAATACAGTCTAGTGACGTGCTTACCACTGAGGGGGCAGCGTGTTGGTATAATGAGCTTCGTCGTGAGTTAATGCGACAGGTCGCTGGATCTGTTTATGCGTCAGGCAGCCACCAACAGACAACGCCAACCCAGCCGTAATTGTTTATATCAAGAGGCCGCCAACGTCCTCCAGCTGACCACTCTGGCCTCCTATCCGACCCTCCAAGCTACGCCAAGACTGAAGACATCTCCAACTTTACTTCAGCCACTTCACTTCACTTCCTATACGCTTCATCGATCCTCTTTTCTCTATTTAGTAATTGTTTCTTCCTTTAAAATGCTTCTAGGCTTGTCCATTCTCGTCTTCTTGCAGTCATTCCTTTTCGTCCTTTGTTCCTTCTCTCAGTCTCCAGCTTTCCCCATCTTCTTCCTCACGTTTCCCTCTTCGTACCACAACGAAATGGATGTAAGAGGACGAAAAATGTGGAGGTGTGCTTCACATCTGTTCTCTGATCTTGTTAACTCATTTTGGTGTTGATATACTTGGACTTTCGTCGTTTTTACGTCCCATTAAATGTCCTATGCAGTAAGCTGAACTGTTTAGTTTTTCTGAACTTCTTGTCAACAGTGTCATATCATGAATTGGTAACTAACATATATGTTCCTGATATGTATCGTATATTTTAAGCTCAAGCACCTGACCGCAAGAGTTAACGAAGAAGCAGTGAAAGTGGAATTCTAAAATTACCTCTCTTTCCATTTGTGTCTTAAGGAACGTTCAAACATACGACAATCGGTGAATATCGTCCAAACAAGCGAGGACCAGTGAAAACAATGGCTCGTCCTAAATCGTCAACAAACTACCAACAGTCAGGCCCCAGGTACGCCAAGCCGTAAGGTGATACTGGATAAAAATAACCAAAGGAGAGGTGTTATCCTCGAGGCCGCGGAGTTAAACCAATAAGATGCTCGAGCTGATTGAATGAGGGCGATTAGCGCGGGAAACCAGAGTGAAAATATGGTGCTTCTTTACCTTTGCGAGTTGTCGAACGTTTCATATTTTGTTCTTATTATTCTAATACTTAAGCGTAAATCGATAGTTTTCTCTATTCTGCAAGCTTAAGATTAGGGTGGAGTTTTTAGAATTAATTACTAAAGGTACTAAAGCAATTCACAAAACTGGCAAAAAATCGATCGTGTTCTCAAGCGACACTTGGCGTCATTTTGCCTTCGCCATTTTTCATCCTGTAACGTCAGAAGAAAACGCTAACACTCCCTAGTTCAAATAAAAGGGTGAGTCGGGTCAGGACACCTCGCCCACGCTATTTTGGGCAGACCTCACCACCACAGCTGCCAATTGTGGTTGGTGGGGCCCACCACTTAGGGGCTTTTGGTCAAATTTGTAATTAGATATTTAAACATCAGTTCTCTCCCGGTTAGTGCAGCGTTGGTGTGGCTCGTCGTGGTTATCATCAGTGATCAGATGACGGCGTGAAATCCACGGGGTCTCTAATTGGCAGCCTCTGATACCGAAATTTATGTAGGCTTGTTAGACTCCCATGTTTAGCGGTTCATAGGCTATGTAGAGCGTAGAGCGGAACACACTCACATGTACAACTGGATACTTACCAAATTTTTGTTAGCTATCATCTCAGTAAGCGATGCCTTTCCTTCAGTATAACCTACACTTTTACAACCGCCCTTCTGCTGTAGTGTCGAGCCTCCAGGCACCACCACCTTTTCTTAACCTGAATAGTTTGGCCGATTTCTTCACGCATAAGCCTTACCTGCATTTCCTTTTTAACAGAACTTCGAACTTTGTTCTCTCTTCCTATTATGGGTGTACCGAGGAGCCCTCGCTGGGCTATGGCGTAGCCGGGTCCTCCGTCATTGTAAGCAGTCCAGTCTCCTTTTGGAGTTGTTGTAAAACAGGTTTTTATGTTTTTATTTCCCTCTCTCTTACCTAATCCACGAAAGCACTTCAGTCTTGCCGATGCCCTGTATTGTCCTACACTACAAATGATGTTTACCTTTTTCTAATGTGTAGGGTCCTACCCAGCATTTTGTACCTCACTTACCTCCAGCATCTGCCTCTCTCTCCCAATCATCAACCTCTGCTCCAGTCACCAGCCTATCCTATACCCGTTGCTCACCTCCGTCTACACTTCCCATTCACCACTCCTTCCCACTCACTAACCACCGACAACCTCTGCACTCACCATCCCTCCCCGCTTACCATCTTGTAGCCTAGCTCTCCTTACTCCCCACTTAACCCTTACCCAAATGGCAACCATCACTTCCCTTCTCACTTTCTACTGCTATTAATGATATTGTTTACAGCTTGTCACTCCCGGCCTTCACCTTCCTATGTATAATATAAACCTTTTGATTTCATCACCTTCTCTTTTACTTATCCTTTTTCTCCACCTGGTAGCTACAGTCTCCCCTTATGTACCTCCTCTCTAGTCTCGACCCTCATTTGCTCATCACCCACACCTGAAAATCGTCTTCCCACTAATTGTCACTCTTCCCTCAACTTATCTCCCACCTTACTATCTCCCTAGCTGTCATCCTTCCACCGTGGCCACTTCTTGTCCTCCTGTCATCTCCCCAGCACCCTTCCTCCTCCACACAGACACACTTGACAGTTCCTGTGAATTTTCCCCCGTCGGTCTTGAGGCCAGAACCAGTTCTGCCAGCAGCCCTGAGTGTAGCGCGTCCCAGTCGTCAGGGCGAGTCCTTCTTAGGTTGAGGAGGAACACAATATCCTCCCTCCTGCCACATACAGGGTGGAGTCTGCCGGTGACCACATCAAGTTCTGAGATTCCGACGAATTTTCTTTCCAGTGGACGAAGCCTGGGAGATGTTTCGCCAACTTCCCGCTGTAGTTAGTATGAAGGCCACCGCGTTAAAGTTCTCCAAATAAGTCGGATCTTGGATTTCGTTGTCTCAAGAACGACTTTAGTGATGATTTAAAGTCTTAGACATGAGGCAAGAATGCCCCACTATGAATCTTAAGCTGTCATCTCGCCTTGCGTTGAGTTCGACCCTCGTATTGTCTAGTGACAACGCTGGCATTTGTTTCATCTAGTAGGGACTTGTTCAGGGACATCGTAATGGCAAGGATTCGAGCCCCACAATCCTGAGCTTATGTGCAAAGGGATTTAGACCGATATATATGTACACTCATCCGAACATGATTCGTTTCTCTTACCAGGCAGGGAGATTTGAGTGGCATCATCATTATTCCATCCTGCCCTTGAGCTACGTGTCCCCGGCTCGGGCCAATACATCACACACGCCCTCATTTTCCTGTTCAAGTTATTACACTCTGATTATAACTTGCTGGCCCCATCTATCGTAGGGTTTGACGCCTCTGGAGGCCCTTCATAGGTTCCGATGTGGCCGTCTTGGCCCGAACACCTGGGGAGACTACCCCTCTGCACGGGCTCCTCCTCCTCCTCCGTCTCTCTCTATATTTTTCATCTTTGATTATCGTGAGATAAATGAATGTGTGTTTGTGTGTACCACTGTCGTGCTCGTTTGTATCAAGCTGTTATAAGAGATGCCTGTGGAGGATCTTCACACACGCAGAGGAAAGTTGTGCCTTCCAGTAACCAGTTCCTTGCTGACAAAAGCTTTGTGAATGTCCCTCAGCGACTGGTGACGCGTCGTGCAGCACACGATAACGTATCACTCACTCGTAAACAAGTCTCAGTGTTCTACTTGTTGCCAGACACCTGATAAAAAGAAATGGAAAAAGCTTTGCAAGACCTTAGTCCGCACTTGTATAAGACTCATTACATTACGAAGTGTAATGGAGTGATTATCTCCGTATGATTATCTTAATATCTCAAGATTGTTGCAATGAGTTCTTTGGTTTATGAATTATCATTAACATTGTTCCCCTTTTCCTGGATGTAAATCAAGTGCAGATAGGCATTGCACGTGTTTCGTATCTATCATCACTGATTTAGTTAGTTATTTCCACGGGTTGGAGCCAGGGCATAAAAACGGGCATTATTAACGAGAATTTAGTGTAGAATTGAGGTCCCAAACCACAATCCGGCTTGCAGGGGTGATGTTTTCTCGATACACACTTAAAGACTTAACACTCATGTTCATGTAAGTTGCATCTGTAGACATACTCGACATTATCTAGAAAATTACGTCACAATTCCCTCCCACTGGGTCCCTGGGACCCACATGGGCCCACCTGTCACCCACCTATATCGATGTACCCACTGATAAAAACAATTCACTTGCGATAGCTGAATTTTACGAAGATGATGTTACTGACTTAACATTGTAATGAACATTAATTAATGGCAACCCAAATGGCAACATCTGGCGTGTATCAAAATATCTAACTGATAAACTTTTTCATTTTTTCACTTGTTTCTGGAGTCCGCGTCGCAGCTTTCTCCTCTATGTATGAGACTTAATGTTCAACTTCTGAAGACAAATGATTGTCAAACATTACAGTTACCGCTCAGTCCTTACCGTCATCCTCAGCCGATGAAGACAAAAGACTGTATAAGGCCTGGCGTTTACGATACTCGCTCTAGTTTGTGCAATTATTCTCGAGTATCCTTTAAGTTTTATTTCATGCAAATTTTTAGTGTGCACCTAGGCTAATGTCTCCAATCGTATGCCGACACACACTCGGTGTTTATATTAGTCAATCAGCTGGGCTTTCAGGCAGTTGTTTGTATGCTGTGTGTTCTCGCTTGGTGAGCGCAGGGGCAGCAGTGTGTGTGTGTGTGTACCACACGGGTGAGGAGGGTTTCCCTCCCAACCGTGTGGTCCTCATGTTCTCGTTGGCGGTGAGAGCAGCTGGTAAACACCTTCACAGTTTTTACTGGTAGAAGGTGTGTTTAGTTAGCAGTGTGGACTTTTAGTTGCTATGATCTTGAGAACCCAAATGGATTATTGAATAGGTCTATAAAAGATTTTGTATGTACATTATGACTCTATTTTACTGGATTTTTTATTATCATATTTCTATTTTCATTGCGATCATGATGGATATTGGTATTTTCTTTAATGGTAGACAGACAGACGGACGGACAGACAGAAAGACAGACAGACAGACACACACACACACACACACACACACACACGATGAATAAAAGATCATCTTAGCGGAAGGGAACGAAGGACGCATGTCAGATGTGCCTCTCTGAAATGGGTTTAGGAGAACAGTGGAGTGCCGCAGGGCTCTGCTCTGGGACCATTACTCTTCTTGATCTATGTGAATGACTTACCATAAGGTATGGACACATACCTGAGTATTATTGTAGAGGATGGAAAGGTCTGGGGGGAAGTGGAAAGCGAGGAGGGTTGTATCAGTTTACAAGGGGACCTTGACAGACTCCAAAGTTAGTCTGGTGCATGGTTGATGAAACTCAACATAAATAAACGTAAAGTAATGAGGATGGTACACAGTGAAAGAAGGTCTCAATATGAATATCATTTAGCAGGAAATGTGTGATAGGAACGGGTGTGTATGAAGGACTTGGGAGTCTACATTGTCCCCAACCCGTTGTCAGAGTTCCACGTTAAGAGAATAGTACAGGAGACAAATGGTCTATTGATAAATTTAAGAATACCTTTCAAGTATATGGTGAAGGAACTGTTCAGCAAGCTATTCACATAACATTACACCAAAATTAGAACGTGCCTCAAGTTCAGTCACCACAATTAAAGAAGCACAAAAAACTAATACAGAAGGTCTAGAGGATGGCAACAAGGATTGTATATGAATTAAGAGAGCAGAGGCACAGGGAGAGGCTAGAGGCCTTAGCTTTGCCCATTATTTTAAAGAGAACAGTGAGGGAGTGACCTGATCACTACCGACCTTTAGGTTCTTAAATCAGCTTAATGATGTCGACAGTGAACACTTCTTCGAAAGATATAGGGAATGAGCAACCAGAGGTCATAACATGAAATGGAAAAAGAAACTTGATAGGGTATAAAGAAGTACTTCTTACAGCACAAGAATTGTGGATGAATGAAGTAAACTAGATGAGGAAATTGTAAATGAGAAAAGCATACAGAAGTTCAAGAAATGGGGCCCTCCACATGTTTAAAACTCCCTTCCCATACAGTATACATAGGTAATTACACACAATACAGTGGATTGCGTTTGCGAGCCATTAATCTAACGGGCCTAGACTTGGGACGACTGATTGCCTGAGAGGATCTGGCTCGCGTGTCACATATGCATCCTGCTAACCACAGTGACCATACTGAAGCGGGAAGACAATGCTGAAACCCTTAGGTACCTACCAGTTCTTCTGTGAACTCGAGACACACCAACACAGTCTCACAATCTCTTTCACTTTCATAAAACGTATATTCATAAGCTGTAGCTCCTTCTCCGTTGGTAAATAACTCGGTTAATAATCTACCAGTTAATGCTGATTTGTATCAAAGTTGCACTGTATGTTGCTACGCCACAATATGCAATATAGCTGCGTTGACAGATTCCAGTTTTCTTAGCGTTTGGTATGACGTGAACATCAGCTGCATGTGATGGCACGGAGGAGGTATGGTACTGGGTGATGGCACGAAGGAGGTATGGTACTGGGTGGACGGGCAGGAGGAGCCAGCCAGACCTTGAGCCTACCTCACTTTCCGGCGCGTCTGTTCCCTCGGGGATTGTGTTACGCTTACCACCAGCCCGCCCGCCTCCCTCGCCCAACACCCTCTACCCTCTGCTTCACTCCGTACACTTCCTTACTCCACCACACATCTTATAGAACTACATAGACCTCATATACACCCCTCCATGCTACTCAACTTGCCTCCTCGCCACCACAATACATCCCCTCCTCTTCTGTCCTCCACACCCACCCACCTCCCTCTCGTCCGTACAACACTCACTGCCCACCATACACCACATACCCTTGACCACCATACACCACACCACTCCACTCCTCTCCCAGACCTCTCCTAATGATCCTCCACAATTACGCCCGCGCCTCGGGGCAGGCCCGGTGACCCTCTTGGCCAGTGACCACACAGGCGGCGGGACTCCTGCACCTGCACATCCTATACATCCATCTCTTGACCTCTGACCCTTCCTTGGTGTTCTCCTCTCATTTCCTATCCTCACTCTCCAGCTTTGTTATCCACTCCTTCTAGCCTATCTATCCTGTCTTTCCAGCACTTTCATTTCATCATGTAGTCTCTTCTATCCTCTTGTTCTAGCTCTCACTCTAGCCTTTTTCTCATCGTATTCTATCCACACCACAATTTAACCTGAGCCCATCTATACTCTAATTCAATTAACCCTTCATCATATTTTCTCTTATGTTAGCTGAGACGTCACTGGCAACAAAAGCCCTAGGCAAGGCCATCTCATTAACGCCGTACATATATAAACATATATACTCTAGCTTGGGCCAAGGTACCCATGTTAACGATCAACCCCTTAAGGGTGATGAACAGCTGGATTGACTGTGGACCGACTGTCACACCCAGGACTGGAAACAATGCGCTCGACCCCTTTATTGTCTTGCAATAGTTCTTATATCCTCTCATTCCTGTTCTTCTCTGTTCCCTAACTCCAGCATTTCTATCCTTTTATTTCAGTCATTCTAACCTCTCATTCTATCCCATCTATCCTCCGGCCCCAGCCCTTCTACCCTTTCATTCTGGCCCTTCTATCCTCTCACTTTAGCCTTTCTGTCTCAAGCTCTTCTAACCTTACATTCTAGTGATTCCGTTCTCACATTTAGTTATCCCCTCACTTTAGCCCTCCTCTCCTCTCACTTTAGTCCTATCCTCTTCTGTCTTTTATTTTTCCTACCACGCGTCAGGGATCACATCCCAATTTGACCATATTGACCACAGAACACAAATCATATTGACATAGGTCTGAGGTCAGTCTCGTATGACATGCTTGGCGTCTGACCCCTGCACGTGTGCCTCTCGGCTCTCATGTCATCAACACATGTCTATAAATAATTGGAGGTATCTTGCTCAGGATTGAATTAGGTGGCCGATTTCATACACACATTTTGATTTGGATGCAAACATAATTTCACACACACATACACACCTGGCTTTTGCTGGATATATATATATATATATATATATATATATATATATATATATATATATATATAAAGCAAACACATCACCTTATCCAGCATCAGCGCTTGGCTCCTGCTCTGCGGTGTGTCCCAGCCCCCATGATCAGGGGTTCCGGGGTGACAAAACCAGAAAGTTGAGCTTGAGGGGCGAGGGTTGAAGAAGCTAAGGGTCAGTAGGTCCAGCAAGGGGCGGAGTGGTAGGTCGCAGGGCCATGCTTGGGAAGGAGGTGTCATTTACCTCCTCCTCCCCATCCTCATCCGCTGCTATCGATTTCTTCCCCAGCATTAATGTGTTCTGGCGAGGTTCTCCCTACCTGCCTTCCTCGGTCTGAGGCGAGGTGGAAAGACTCAACGCCGCGACATCCGCTGGTGCTTGTGTCTGTGGTCTGTACGTCTGCCTAGCTGTGCGGTTCTCATGATCCAGTCTCATTATTGTAGTGTTTCAGATCAGTTCTTCTTCTGCCATCACTGAGATATTTCTGTGTCATCCATGTGAAATCTGAACTTTCTTTAATATAACTTGTAACTGGATTATATGATTATTGTTATATTGTTGTTCCTCGTGTACGAGACGGTCGGGTACCTGTTGGCTGCATGGGAGTAGATCACATCTAACTTCATCAGGATGCTGTTTAAGACACTCATTGCCGTTTATAAAACTCTCCCGATTCATACGAAGGAGGGGACTAAAAAGGCTCGTCACTCTAGAATGAATTGGAAAGCAATGGCTCCTGAAGGAATGTTTACCATGACACCAGAGGCTCAAGCAGTCCTTGGTTCACGAAGAGATTCCTTTTCTTAAGTACTGACATAACTTTTTGGGCTAGATATACATAGACAAAGCATTTTAGTGAGAGTATGGGTGAAGGGCACATATCTAGGAGTAGGTGGAGGCCGGTATGGAGCGTACAGTGGGTACAATACATCGACTAGGAGGGGTGACAGGTGGGCTCGAGTAGGGCCCAGGGACCCAGTGGGTCCCCTTCCCGTCAGAGGGTAGGGATGGAGGTTTAGGATACATCAAATATGTGATGCACAGTTACAGGGTAGTATGTGATGCTGACAGCAATATAGGTAACAACATTCATGTAATACAAAAAAGTTTGAAATGTTATACGGAACATCTTGTTAACAATACATTTTGTAGTGTATACACAAACAAATCACATATACAGTGAGATGTGTATTTGATACAGGACACAGGGTAGCGTATAGTCGTTAGCAATGTGAAAGGTCAAAGGTACATTACGTGTTGGGGCATAGCAACAAAATATAATTGCACTGTGAGAAAGGAAGACATATTTTCTCGAAAAGTTTATTAATAAATTTAACAACCCTTCGAGTAGTTAGTTTGATCAGCGTGATGCCGATTAAGAGATTCATTTAACAAGGCTCCCATCACGTACATCACAAACCAACAAAATGCATCACCGATCAAGTCGTTCGGTCGAGCGAATCAACTGTCGTCAGCAAGGATTAACAAGCTCTCGAGTCGTCAGAGTGGTGTGGTTTGAGGAAGGGTCGGGCTCGTTAGCGACTGGATAGGCGAGGATGTGGCAGCAGGTGGTGGGATGTGGTGACTGTGGTGTGTGGTGGTGCCCAACCCCACCCCCTCAGGTGACAGTGGGCGGCGCCCTCTCTGGTGTGGTGCGGCTCCTAGCAGGGAGGCAGCCATCTGGCCAGACTCACCCAACCTCACACTCAGCCACCCGGGCGGGCTACACCCTCAGGCGCACAGTCTTACGAAAGAGAGAGAAAGCCATATACATATATATATATATATATATATATATATATATATATATATACTTTACACATTTTCCTTCATTCGCGTTTCTGTAGGCAGGCCTTCTCAGAAGAATCATTGCCTGAGTATGGTATAGCATAACACAGGTCGTATAGATATTTAACAATATTTTCTCTTCACTCTCATCTAGCGCGCTACGTGGAACCTTCAACGCCACTGTCGCGCTTTGAATGCCCTCTGCCTATATCCGCAGCATTCTTTGTCTACATGCCATCGCCAATTGCAATTCTTAGACCCTCATTCCCCTCCAGCATTCTCTGACGGGAAGGTATATCGTTCATTTGTATCTTTAACGCCCTGCGTCTGAATACCAAGATCCTGTGTTGGACTTTTCTGTAACTCTCATAATGTTCTTCAGTATCCCAGCGCCCTCTGGTGGGTCTCGAAGCTACCCCCACCTTGCTGTACGTCCTGGCGCTCATGGTTGAACATAGCACGCTCTTTAGGAACCTTCCAACCACAATGGGCCCTTCCTTGCCCCCCTTTTTTTTTTATATATAACTAATGGACTCCCAGGGCCTTTTGTTTGATTCCTGGCTTCTTTTGTTCAACCCGGAGCAAACGTCTTTTACTGGACCTCCAGTCACGTGTCTCTGTGTGTTTCTCTTCGTTACCCGCTGAAGGAGTGGATAACAATGTTGTGTAGGGAGCCCACAGACGCCTCTTAGCCTGCCTGAGTCCCGCATAAGAGAAGAACAAGCGAAAGCCTTTGCAGTACGTGTTATTATGTCAGGAGTCCGTAGAGTTTACACGATCAATTCCCGAACATTCTCGTTTTCTGTTTGTTGCACGGAGTCTTATTTCCTTAACGCTTTTTGTTTATTTTGAAGGAATTCTAGAAGAATAACATTCTAACATCGGGTACCGTATTTAGGAGAATTATTAGATTAGAAATAATTCAAATGAACCGTAAAATACATGATTTTCTCGTTAATGCGGCCGAATGTAAGCGCACCACAGACGACTCGCTGGACCACAGTGCTGACGTAATGGTCCGGAGAGCTATCGCATTGCATGAACAAAAAAAGGAGTGAATGCACTTGTGTTCCATTGATTTCTGCGCTGCAATCGATCATCTCGAACGTTCCCTGTCGAGGGCGAGGCTGGGCGGCTGGTAAGTGAGTGGATGTTTGTGTAAAGTGGGTGTGTGGGTGCCTGTCCTCTGGGGTAAGGTGTTTCTCGACGGTGTTAGTGGCAGATTGTGTCTAACTCTTACTCTTTGTTGACCAGGAGCTGGGACGTTGTTGTTGTTGGGTTGGGCTGACCAGGGGATGAGGTGGTGGACATGTTGCTGGGGGATTAAGTAACCAGAGGGGCATGCTGGTGGGGATGGGGAGACCGGAGGGGAAATGTTGCTAGGATAAGATATTGGACTGGGGGAAAGTTGTGTTGCAGGAATCCCCTCCTACTCTCTTGTCCGTGCTCATGTACTCACGACATATGGTTAGTATTCACCACAGCTAAAGGAAGCTCCTGATGCTCAACGTGCAAGTTTATAACACCGCAAAAGCGATGATATCTGTCACTCACCCACGTTGCTGACGTATACTCACTACGCTACAACGTGTTGCACTCGCCAGACTGATACGTTATAACCTCTTGGTCACACTCGGGTGAGGCAGACACGACCTACTGCACTACACTGGCCCGAAACACACCTTGGATGTGGTGTCCACAGTGGGTAGGTACGACCAAACCCTTCCTTCCTGACCTCATCAGTCTGCCTTCCATGCGCCACGACGATACATCTCCTCAGTACGATGGTCTGATCCTTAAAAGGTCAGTTGAAAGGCCAAACCATCATATCCAAGTACTTTAACGTCGTACTATAAGGGTTGTATTTATTTTTGTTCAAGAGTCGTACTATACTGGTCAAGGGTCGTGCTACTGAGGTCGAGTCGTACCGTGGTTCTCAAGGGTTTAAGATGCAGATGGCTCAATACGTAGACTACTTTTTTTTTGCCTTTATGAGACTCGACCTTGATGTTGGCACCCCTGCTCTGTATTCAGCGTCTGGCCCGAGTATGAGAGATGTCGCTCCTAGTACACTGAGTATATTACTTTTTGACTATCTTCCGAATATGAATGTTTCCAGTACACTTGTGGCAGTACTCATTTATGAGTGTGTCAGTGCTCCCAGTACCTATGTGGGACACTTGTACGCTTGTGTCTTAACTGAAAGACACGATCATGAGGTATTTGTTGGAAATGATTCTAGTATCGTAATCTTAGCAGTGAAATATCTGGGTTACTGTCAGTGGTATAGGCTTATAGGAGTGACAACTCTTGAGTTGCAGTGAGCAGGGAGGAGAATTCACGGTAGTGACACCTGCTGATAGCAGGGAGACTCTTGAATACTGGCGAACAATTTATTGAAAAGATGAATGAAATTGGTGGTATAGCTGTCATAAGACGGAGATTTAAAAAATACATCTTAACAGTGAAATGGCTAATCGTTTGAGACTAGGAAGGGAAGCCTACTAGTGTACCTTTTTTAACATGAGAAGGCAGTAGTAAATCATTGAGTAATAAAGGAAAGAATATCCATAGAAATACCATAGACAATATAACTTTTATTACAATTTGTACTATCTTAAATCACTGGATTGACTAAACCTAAACATATCACAGAAATTTTCCATTATCCATTGCGGTCAACACATAGATAACAACAATACTTAATCTATGTCTTATTGGTCCACGAATCCTTCCTTCATAGCTGTGCAGATCTTTGTCGTTGTTTGTACTATAATGGAGGCAAGAGCGCCAGGTGTGTGGGTGGTTCAGGCCCGCGTCGCTTGGGGACCATGTCTTAAAACGTCGCCGGTGCAAAGCAGAAAGAAGCTGCCGTTTTATGGCTGACTGATGTGTTCAGGTGGCTATGTTGCTTTACCTTTGTTGATACGACGTGGCTGACATTGTCGTGCGTTGCGCTGCAGCTGACGCTGTCCTACGATACGCTGTGGCTGACATCGTCCCTTTTAGTGGCGGGAAAAAGGCAGTTTTACAACTAAAATAGTTGGGAAAAAGTTTTTGACTCAAAAGTGTAGTTTTACTCTGTATGGCTCCCATGTATCCTTCATCAGGTACAGTGCCTAGGGGCGCCATACACTGCGACTCACCAGGGACGCCAACAGGCTTCATCTTCAGGGTGACGGATGGGGGCAAGGTCCAAGGGCTGGGGCGAAGGACTCCTGCAGGGGGACGACGGAGGCGAAGACGCCAAGGATAGGGACGGGGACGCAGCACTCGGTGGGGGCGATGGAGGGGCGTGATGCAAGTCTCCCGGGGGGCTGGCTATCGTCCCCGTGACGCCATGGGGCACGAAGTATGCCATCTGCCCCGTCAGCATCCGGGCGGGGACGAGGGACACCCCGCGGACGACTATAGGGTCGAAGGTCGTGGGCTGAGGGGCGAGTTGAGGGTCGCCGTTACTGAGTGGGGGAGGGGGAGACTCGTTGTGGGACTTATTGCACAGACTGGCCATTGCATCCGCCAGGTGCAGTAGTATACGGGAACGCTGCCCCGCGCTCACGCTCGTGTCCCCCTCCAAGAATCTGCCCACCTCCGCTGCACAGTGCGCAAAACCTGCCCGGAACTTGGCGGCTGCGTCAACAGGGGGTTGCCTCGAGAGGGCGGACTCGTGACGGTGGAGAGCCTGCACGTGCCGCACCGTCATCTCCAGGATGTCAGCCTTCTCCAGCTTGTTGTACCGTGACGGCTGCAAGGGGAAAAAAAATGATGATTAGTAATCAGTGCATAAGCTGGTTACCGGTCACCACAGTCAGAAATTTATACTCTTTTAAAACTCATTGACACTATGTTTGTTTAAAATGTTGCTATTGAAGTGAAACCAATAGCTATTCACATAAAGTATTGATACGTTTAAGCATAATGCTAATATAGATATGAAGTCAATATATATTTAGCAATTCATAAAAAACTGACATGCTGATAAGTAATGTTACTGTAGAAGTGGTCAGTAGTTGGTCACATAACGTATTGATAATATATTTATACATAATGCTGGTATAATTCATATACAGTGTTGCTATAGTAGTGTATCTGTATACGTAAAGCAGTGACATTGCTTAAACACACCATTGTTGTCAAATGTATGGTGAAAGATTAAATGGTTGTTATTGCGATATGATAGTTGGATAAAGCTGTAGATGTGTTGTGCTATATATTCTTGTAAATATAGTACAGAGTCCTTAATTCATTAAGCATATAAGATTTTATTGATACTATTCATATAAAGTATTTTTGGACTCGTGGACTACATCACACTTCCACATAAAAGGCTACAAGAATTGAAGGATTCGGTCGTGACTTGATAAAGAATTCAATGTCTTCAAAGGGGAGGGCGAAAGCTGATGTGAAACTGTTTACAGTGATAATGTTATCAAGAACGTGATAGAGGCTTTCCTTTCACTGAATGAAGTTGAGAGTTCGAGTCTATGAATAGCTATGGACATTTTCATTCCTGCCTTATGGTCAACAAATCAGTTGTTTATATGATTTATAATCCTATATTGATCATTCAACCGAGTATTATATTCTGATGAATCGAGAAACGGTGCCATTCAAACTCACGTCTTTCTTGAGTCCTTCCAGCACCAGATTTTTAAGCTGGTTGAGACAGTCGTTGATTCTCTGTCGTCTCTTCTTCTCCATGATGGGTTTGTTGGTTCGTCGTCTCTCCGCTGCAGCCGCTTTGGCCTCCACACCCCGTTTGTCTGTCGTGGACGGCATGATCACTTCCGTACTCTCGCACTACAACTGTCCGCTCACGCTGAGCTCCCGAGGACACAATACCTTCAACTGTCTTCAAGCTACTGACAAGACGTTTGAAATCACGTGAATTTATAAGGTTGGTGCTGTGGCGAGCGAGCGTCTCAGCCAATGGCGGCTCGCTTTGCGGGCGACGTCATGAATGCAGCGACCAACGGGCGAGCGTGAGCTTCCCTGACACAGGGCGGCGTGTGGCCTGGGTGGGCGGAGCCACAGTCGTGTGGGTTTGGTTGCTGACCTGTCGCTCAGCCGCCACGTGCTTCGCCTAAGAAGCTCAAAGATATATCTCCAGTATCTGTAGATAGAAAGGTACTCAGTGTCGCTCGTCGTTACATACACTCGCATAATCAACAGGGGGATCAAGGGGAAGCATCATTAATAAGAAAGGGTGACTGTGAAGTGAGTAATAGAAAATGTAAGAATAATTCCCCATCATGTTGATCATGAACACATGGGTTTCTTCGGAGCTTCACGGGTCGATGTACCCCCCTGTGGTCCACAATCGTACTCCCCAGCATTGCTGAGGTGAGGAGGACGGCACCCCAGGGGTGCTCATATCACCTGAGGAGCCGCCCCTCCCCTTGGCGTCCCGGGGGTAGTTGGGGGGGGGGGGTCCGTTGGGTTGGTTGGTTGGTGTCCGCCGGTTGGGGGAAAGGTGATGGTCAGTGCGCGCCCCCTCACCCCCACCTACTCCCTGTATGTTGTTGTTTATCCCATTCGCGGTAACTAGGCTATTATTGTCTGCGCCTCCCTGTACCTCACGCTGGCCAACTACTCTTCAAAGAGTCTCCAGTATTCATGCCTTCCTCTTGCCCAACAGGACACCTTAAAGAATTTAAAGTATATACATCATGATTCCAACAGGGACTAAGGCAATTACTCTACCTCGAAGGCTTTTTTTTCTTTTCCTAGGTCCCAGTCGAGCTATTACAACCATAGTGCTTCATCCACTCCCCTGGCCTGCTTGGTAATCTGTACAGGGCATTACAAGGGCTCCATGGTTGTGAGGAGAGGGTATCTATTATAATGGGTGGTGTCCAGGAGGCACACAAATTGCTCCTCCCTACAGGCACGTCACTCGGGAGATTCTCCGGCTATTTGGAGTGGTAGCTGTAACAGGGGCCAGAGGAGAGCCCCTCCGCCGTTGTTACGGGGAAGGTGCAAGCTGTATTTTACCCCACGTGATGGTCCATTACCGTGCCTTCCAACGTGGTGTTTAAAGCCTAGGTATTTAGTGCTTAGTACTTACGCTGTGATGGAGCGAGCAGAGCCCACCCCACCCTCCTCCTCACTGGCGAAGGTATGTATGGTGAGATAGAGAGAGAGGAGTGTGAGTTGGAGTGAGCAACCGAATTTGTTTCCGTGTAAAGTGCATGGTTATGTCAGGAGTGTACTGTGTTCATGTCAGTATGTATGGGTGTCGTGTGTGTGAGTGTATGTGTGTGTGTGTGTGTGTGTGTGTGTGTGTTTTATGTTGAAGGCTCCAGTCACGGACAAAAGTCCACATCAAGGCCGGGCCCTA
>JAYMFT010060303.1:0-14936 GCA_038088735.1 Panulirus argus | reverse complement strand
AGAGAGAGAGAGAGAGAGAGAGAGAGAGAGAGAGAGAGAGAGAGAGAGAGAGAGAGAAAGAGAGAGAGATATGCAAAGTTTGATAGAGGGGCATAGGTCGGTGATGATTTCTGCAGTGATTTATGCTAACACTAACGTCTGTATACATTAGTTGAAATATATGCAACATACACTGTTGGTGGTACTGCCGGACTCCGCCTGTTCGAGGTCTCACACCGCGAGTGAAGAGTCGCCTTTGACCAGGATGTACCACAGGAAGTACGGTCTCGTCAAAGAACTCCTCACTCCAAAGGAGTCTCCTTTTCCCTGCTACTGGAAGTTGCAAAGCCTTAGGCTATAGAAGCGTTTGGAAAGTTCCTGGGGTGATATTTCAGGGTCATTACTGTGAGAGAAGGGGCTTATATATATTTGTAGTCTTAGAATAAGAATTGCGAGAAAGGAGAAAGGAATATGGAGGAATTATACAAAATAACGAAACAAAAACGAGACTGAGGCGGAGGAAGATAAAAAAAGTACGAGAAACACCTAAAAATTGAACTGTGAGAAGGAAAGAATTTGAGAACCGTATAAAAATGTATATCTCGTGAAGGAGGAGATATGGATTCTGATATACTGGAAAGCTAAACGACAGGCAAGTAGCTGGAGGTGTGTAAGAAACATGAGGGAGATGAAAATCCGAATTTTGAGTAACTAACAAACCTGGCTGGAATAAACGCGTCATCCGAGCGCGGATGTGCTGGCAAACGGGGGAAGGAGGAACGAATGCTTGTTTGTTAAGTTGACAACATTTAGATGTTTTGATTTCATAAAACTTGTCAGGAAACAAAACCTTCCATTAATGTCGCACTGTCCGTGTTTCACTCGAGTAACTTAGACATCACGGCTTACCCTGTCTGCCTTTGGGTAAAACATACACTTATTTCGAACAGGATTTTCAGTCAATGCAAACAGTAGGTGAATGAAATGTTGCCATACTCATTATCTTCTTCACCCACAATGGTACTGTGCAACTAAACACCGCATAACGCTTAAACTCCCTCATGAAGAAGATACTGTCGAATGCCTCGTGTGCTGCAAAGTCTGCAACCTGAGCAAAGACTGAAGACGAGTTACAGGTCAAATGTATCCAGTGATGTTTCGAGTTTACGATCAGAAACACTACAACTTTCCTTAACATCTTCACCCCACAAAGAAATGCGAAAGAAAACGTTAGAAACAAAGAATGAGAATGTGAAGAATTCAAACCAATGCTTCTAGAATGAATAATCCAATAAGACAATTTTTCTATGTCATTTTCCCCTGTCCATATGTTTGAACCCGATGAACAACGTAAGACAAAGTCTCCTACAACAAAGCTGGGAGGGAGAAGCCAGGAAAGGACAACAATTCATGAATCGCTGTTGGTGAACTACGTAATTTCAAAATGGAAGGAAAAAAAAAAAAGCTTTTCACATTCTAAGTCATTTACGATTCAGAAAAGTTGATTAATTCTGTTAACAACCGTGTAGTTTTCAAGAGGAAGCATTTCTAAACTTTACAAAGAGAGAATTTTACAAGCGCGTAACAAGTACAAACAAATATACGTAGGAATACACATTCACACACACACACACAATATCATATATATATATATATATATATATATATATATATATATATATATATATATATATTCTACTGATAGATGAAAATTCCGAGAACCAAAATAAATATCCTTAAATGAATACTGCGGCAAATTCATCCCTAGAAAGTGAGTTGCCACAGTCAATAGGAATAACAGAATCACTTCAAAAAACGAAAGCTTTCAACACCGAGATGGTATTCTGCCACATGGAGACAGGCACCGAGGCATCGCCCGAGGAAAACCACAACCAGTTCCTCAGCACAATGAAGAGAGCATCATGGATGGCTGGAATCATTACATATGAGGTAAAATAACAAGAGGAAACCTTTCTTGGGTATACAGAGGAGAGGCATCAACATTTTCCAGAAATATTACGCTCAAAACCGAGACAAAAATAGATACAAATACAAAATCATTTTCAGATGCAAATGAAAATACAAAGCTTACCAAATCCGCTTACAGTCTATTAACAGAAGAGGGACAAAAAAGAAAAATCCTAACAACTGTATCTAAAGTGATTACATCACATAAAGAGATAAAAGAAAAATACAAATATTGGGAGAATATGGTTTTGAAAAAAAAAAATTTCAGACACGAGTTATGAAACGTTGGTAAAGGTGTACTCTAACTGCTCTGTTGCTTCAGTTTCACTTCTGAAAGGAGGGTTTGGGAATGGCAAGGTGAAACCTATGCAAATATCAGACCAGAATATGTATAAATATATATATATATATATATATATATATATATATATATATATATATATATATATATATTGGCGCTAACGGATACCTTCTGATCGAGAATAGTTACTTTTGGCAAGGCTGCATCATACGAGTACAATCTTGTCTATGAACTCCTTCCTCCAAAGGAGTCCATCCTTACTCTACTACTGGTTGTAGCGCAGATTTGAGGCTACAGGATCCCCTGGAGAAAAGCTTCTTGATGCTGAACATTAAAGGATTTTAGTCCTTTGCGAAAAGATGGGTAAACAGGCTCGAGGCTTCTTCAGTATTTTAAGATTTACGTTCACCGCTGGATTGCGTTGAGGTTAAGGAAGCATCATCTCATGAGGGGTTCGGGAGAGCTGAAACCTCTCTGGGTCAGGGTTCGATAAGGTTCACTAGTTTGACTTTTAAACCCAACACATTCTCTTGTACTTTAATACTGCCAAGGATAACACCTCACCTACAACAACTTTGCTGGTTCTGGCAAGATTTTCTAGTGACATTAAAGAATCCACTTCTCTCATATCTTAAATAACATTTGTTATAATTTCGAATAATTACAATGAATTTCCTTCCTTTGGAAAAAGAAATCGATATATCAAGGAATTCATTCGAGCAAGGAAAGTAAACAATTTCCAGTGGCTTATTTTCGTGACGTAGATTTTGTTCTTTGCTCCTAATTACACTTCAGCATCCAAGACGCCATCTTAAACCGATTACAGTGTCATCGACTGTATACTGAGCAGTTCTAGGGGGTATACCTATGGCACCAGGGCTAAAAATATCTGGGATAAGACATGTGGCTGCCTTATGGTAATGCAATTAGGAGGGAGAAACCTCTTGATCCACAGGCCATTTTTTTTACGGGGTTTTCTAGGTTATACTTTTGTCTTCACTCATCTCATCTTACGTCTTAAAACAGTATTTCTTGTTCCTAAAGATGATCTTTTCTTTTTTTTTGTGTGTGTGTTGATGGCTCCAGTCACGGACAAAAGTCCACAACAAGGCCGGGCCCAAACTGAAATATAGAGAGAATTATGAAACGGAAAAAGAAAAGACAGGGAAAGTATTTACGAATTTTTGAGGGAAAGTGAAAGACCTGTCTTTTGAAACGATCAAGGTCACAGTTATCGGGAAAGACATAGGGAAGGCAGAGAGTTCCAAAGCTTCGACGTGTAGGGAAAGAAGCAGCCTATCTTACGTTATGGAATTGTATTTCTTATTTCTTATACGGAAAAGTAAGCTTTGGGGGAATAGTTCCATCCCTGCTTTGGTGGTCCAAATGTGAATCAAAGGACAGCTTTCCATATACAGTGGCTCTTACCCCACTGAAGTGTGTTATTACGGTGGGTGTTTTGAACACGATATCAAAGGAACTCGCTTTTGTAAGATTTCCGGTCTCGTATGATGTTAAGTCTTTTAAAAAAGCGAGAAACACTGAGAAGGGAATCATATGAATCCTGTTTATTACAATATGTCTTTACAAATGACAAGTAATGTTGAATAGTGAATCATACGAATCCTCCATATAAGAAATCTTCTTGTCAAATAGCATGGGACTGTATGAATCCTGTATATAACATGACGTCCTTTCAAAGAGCATAGAACACTGAACAGTGAATCATACGAATTTTCTACATAACGTTATGTTCTGTCAAATAGCACGGAACTTTGAAAAATGAATCATACGAATTCTCTACATAACGCTACGTCCTATAAAATAGCATGAAATATTGAATACTGAATAATATGAATTTTACGTATAACACTTCGTTCTGTCAAACTGCATGGAATATTGAATACTGAATCATCCGAATTCAGCATAAAAAACGCTTCGTTTTGATTCTGAATATTAGATTTCGTTCAGTCAAATAGCACGAGACACTGAAATGTACGAATCAAATGAATTTTGTAAAGAATTTTTGGCTTTCGTTGCAATCGTGCGGTGATTCGTAGTGAGTCGGCCAAAATAGATCCACAGGTGATCTTTCCACCTCCTCCGTAACACAGGCATATCTTTAACACGAACATTTATTTACACACTCGAGAGGAATATCAGAATATTCACATTTCAATATGTTCTGAGGAGGATGAATATGTTTTCGATGTTTCATTTTAAGTGAGAATTTACGAGAATCGACAGAGATAATAATCTGGAGCTTGCTTGATGCTTGTGGAAGCTTCGGACAGTCTGGTCAAATCCACGTGGATTTCTGTAGGGATATGAGATACACTGGTACTTAAATGTCACGTGGATTTTACGAAGGTTATGTGGACTTATCATTTATGCATTTGATGCTTGGGCCACCTGATAGACTATTTTGGGCTCGACATCAATCGTAATGTAAACATCCTGTAAATTTTCAATGGACCGTAAATAAAACGAAGATATGGCGTAAATGATTCTTTGCCTCTTGGCCTTAATCCGGTCTTTTCAGGGTAAACATTTTGCTCAGTTTTATTTCAATGCTTCGTGTTAATACAGATATATCTATCTGGCTATCGAAATATATGTCCCTCAAAGTATATCCAATTTTTCATTTCTGTTTTAATTATATCCTGTTTCTTTTCAGGAATCGAGAAGGAATCTTCAACGCAAGAAAAATGTCATGGAATGAAGCATATATATATATATATATATATATATATATATATATATATATATATATATATATATATATATATATATATATATAATCATTACTATGATCACCATTATACAAACCAAAGACCCCTTGTCTTGGGTCTTCTGTAGCTTCAAGACTACGCTACGTTCAGTAGCAGGGACAGGATGGTCTTCTCACTTAAAGAAAAAAATTTGACGAGAATGTACTTTCGTCATCTCCTGTGTGTGTGTGTGTGTGTGTGTGTTAACCACCTGCACCAAATTTTCCATACAGAACATGTAATGTCTGTGCTTCACTTCCCCCGGAGAATCCCCATTGTTAGCGTTAACAGAACCACAAGCACCCATACTTCTCCCGTAGCGTTCGGGTCGACTCTAACCCGGCAAATATACTTTGCGGTACAATCTTCGAGGCTTTTCCCCGGGCGCTTCACCTCGATCCTAATCTATCCTGGAAGGAGGGGGTGTGGGCCTTCCGTTCCTTCCTTCACGGGACGCCCGGGACCACTTGCTGTCTTCGGACGCTCCTCCGAGCACGACGCACCGCCTCTCTGGGACAACACCCATCCTCGTAAGCGATACCTATGGGAATCTTACGGCCGGACATATACATCTGAGGCCCGGCCTTTCCCCAACGCGTTATGGGCTGAGGCTCGATGTATTTTCGGAGAGACAAGTGAAATACATAATTCAGGTCGGCGTTGTATCCAAGCACCGACTAGGGAGGGTTTTGATGGCTTGCGCATCATCCTGACTTTACGGTGGAATGTTAAAGTAACGCGGATATCAACTGATCAGTGATTGATATCAAGGGTAAATGGTATACGTATATACTGAAGAAGAATACTGGGCATGGATAGGATCCCTTTAATTATCAATTCACATCAATTCAGTATCGGTGTCGATATCATGAACGATCGTACACAGCTGGAGACATCGGCTGCTGGAAGAGTGGTGGACGCCACATTACAATACACAAACAAGCTTTAAGTGTGACCTGGTGATATGAAAGCCACGTTAATCCAGGCTATAATGTAATGTCACAATTACGTTAATACAGTGTGTGTAAAAGGAGTCAAGATTTAGAGCAAATGACCCACGGGGCCAATGGCGACACCGGGCGACAGTGTGGAAGGACACAGAGCGTGTGATTGTGGCAAGAATCACCGTTGAAGATTCGCGAGGCTTTCGCCTGACTCTGGATCTATGGCGGGATGTCAAGACTGACTCGCCGCTGGTAGTCCAGACCTGAAGGCAACCGGAAGAGCTCATGGGTTCCGATCACGATACACGAACAACAATGGGTCTTGATGTCTTTTTATGTACGTCAAAGACTTAATGTCGCATCAGAGGCAACATAAGGAATCGGATGATTTTCTTCGGGATTACCGAATCTATTTTGTGTGTTAGTGCTTGCTCACATCTATTTGTCAGTGCATTAAGTGACGACAAGGCATGGACAACTCCAGAAATATGAATATGAAAATGACGACTGTTTCAGAAATCATTTCAAAATTACCAGCATCGTTCAAAATTACTTATTAACGTGTTAGTCTGGCATGGTCAGGACGTGAATGATTACATTTTTCATACAGAAGTAAGAGATCTGTTGAAAATGCCATTTACCGATGTGTTCTATGGCTAACAGGATCCATACGTTGATGGTTAACAGAAGACAAGCTTCACATATAACAGGATGGGGGAATTCAAATGTATGGGAGTCTCACATGCACCAGTTTGACTGATTAAATCATACCTGAATCTCATATACAACATAGCAGAGTGGATCTAGTGACGGACGAGTCTCACAGGCAACAAAACGATGGAATCAAAACTCTCCAATGTGATAAAGCTGTCGGCTTTATCGTAAAAGCGAGTCGAAATAAACTGGAATGAAGCAACATGGGTACTCATCCATGTCTGATCCTAAACCAGCCTACACCATAACCTTCACCCTTGACTTTTTCGGCCTCACGAACATAATACGGCGAGAATGTTTTCGCGAGCAAGGAACTGCCGTCATCCCATCCTCTATCACAGCGTTTGAAAACTTGTTAATTTTGAGCAATAAATGCCGACTGGCGTTACCTACAGCCCCACAGCGAAGTCAGGATTAATGACTGGCTAAACAGGCAAATTCTAGATACAATAATATTGATTAAACTATACAAACTATATATACAAAAGTACACATACAAGTAGAAAGCTTATACTTAAATGACACAGACATATAAGAAGAATTAATGAAATTCACTATGTTTTTGAATGGATCACGTAAACTGTTTTTTTTTCTATCCTGGGCAAATGCGAATAAAAAATAATCGCAGTTTTGATAGATGAACCATTAATATGGAAATGGGTACCAGCAGCAAAACAGTGTTCAAGAAATGGTTTTGGCTGTTCGAGTCACGGAGCGCAAGGAGAAAACGGGAAGGTAGGGAAGGTGATTAGTAAGAAAAAGAAACGGAAAATAAGAGAGAAATAATGCAGATACCACAAAGAAGGATGAGAAAAAGGGACGTATCAGTGGAACGGGATAAGCCACTGTCGATGGCTGATGCGTTATAAGACTCGAGTGTGGCTGTCGGAAAAGCCTGAAAATTCCATTCTAGAAAAGAGAAAGAAGTGTCAATGTTAATCATATGACTGATATAACTAGATTATATTTACGAAAAAGACGAGGAAAAAACTTAATCAGTTTCGGTAGAAAACCTCAAGAGACATAAAAATAAACCGTTGGTCATTGAAAGGAAAATAAAAAATGATAAGATAGCAAGTCACATGCATGAAATGTTTTAATGTACAATGAGATTTAAAGCTACTTCTGGTTTCCATAAGGCAATTACGAACACACACACAAACATGAGAGGCTGGTGTTACAGACTTAAACATCCGACTTGACACACCATCAGAAGCAGCAACACTCCAATTTGGCACCGACGCAACACAGTGCCAGGGGGCACAAAGCAACACTCTGGCACCGGCAACACGCATCAAAAAAAAACAAGACTTACCACGAAATCAACAGCAAAACAAGAAAACAAAAAAACAGCAACACAGCACGAGCAACAGAACACAGCATCACAGCGCCAACACGTCACAGCAGCAGTAACAAGAACCTGCCCTCACGAAAGCACAAAATTGTTACCGCAACAGAAACAATCATCAGCACTTGGGACACCATCACTATCATGCGAAACACACACGACACCCGTAACTCCCTCAGCACAACCTGGCAACACAGCGCCAGCCAGAGAACTAAGTACTACAACGCTGGAAAGCAAAATACGTTCGTGACCACTGCATCTGCAGCAAATCCTGGTAAACACAGCTCGTTCCCTCCTCACCTGCACTAAATCTGGACATCTCGATGTCCGGACGCCAGCCAGATTCCCAATCGTCAGCAATACAAACTGGAATCACAGAACCGACCAGAGATCTTGGCACCAGCAGACACATCTTGGCAGTCCAATATCAGCAACACAAATATTGAAATTCCAAACACCAGCAATACAGTTTGGCACTCCAGCACCAGTATATCAACGCGTCTGCAACTCAACACCCTAAAATCAGCAACTGAACTTGGCAACCCAACATGCAGCAACATAACTTGACCTCCCAACATCAGCAACTCAATTTGACCTTCCAACACCAGCAACACAAGTTGGCTGTATTGAATCAGCAACAAAACGCATCGTCATAACAAATGGAGCCCCAGTACCAGCAAGCACCAAGGCCTATCATCAACACAGCAACACAATCCGACACCAGAGGACCAGTAAATTCAACCACAACACCAATACAGCAACTCAACTTAGCACCGCAGCACTACTGGTGTAAACTGGCCAAGTAGATTTAGCACCGCCGTCAAAAGTAGCACAAGCAGACGTCAACGCCTCAGTAGCACAGACCATCATCACCATCGTAACATCAGCACATCCTGGCACCTACTGAAGTAGTTGGGGAAAGCTCAGACAAGGAGCCAGCGACGTAAAACCCTCCACCGACGAAGACTGCGGCGCAACACACCGTGGCAGCACCGCAGCAGCAGCAGCACCACCAGCTGGACAGATTGACACCAGCGCACTACCAAGCATAGATTTCCACTAGTGTGCACTGGTGGGAGGGCCAACCAACCTCCGATATACACACGAGCGGCATAAATTTGCATGGACGAAGCGGGAACGCACCGTGGTACTATCGCGGTAAGGGCACAGCCAGGGACAGCCTGCAGTACCAGGAGCAGGAGTCTGACACAGACAGAGAGGCCGACAGAAGCTCTCCATCTCATCGAGAAGGCAGCCAGAGTCCCCGAGGTAAGGCGTCTGGATGTGAGACTCTTAGCAGAAATACCTTGCATAACGAGAGCTCCGGAGAATCCTGTATTCGTGTTGCATCTCTGCCCTTTAGGCGAGGCTCAGGTGGCCCCCATCAGCGCCACCCGTAAAGGTGAGGGACTGAGAGAGAGAGAGAGAGAGAGAGAGAGAGAGAGAAGCAAGGCCTCCTCCTCCTCCTCCTCTGGCAAGCCCGAAGCACCAACTTCTACCATCTCGGAGAATTTCTGGAATTTAGTAAAATCTTATCTGATATATATATATATATATATATATATATATATATATATAATCACAACATCAACCATCTACTAGCATAAAGAACCTTTCGTGGGTTGTCATGATAGGGGATCATTTTCATAATATCTTGTCCATAATCACTCCAGGACCAATTTCTATAATGAGCACTGGTTTCATCATGGACGTTCTTCCGGGCGCCTACAACCAAAGGCTGCGCTACTTCCAGTGGCAGGGAAATGTGGACTCCTTTAGAGTGATACGTTCTTTGATGAGACTAAACTCCCTTCGATCCAGCGTCGCTAAAAAAAGTGACTTTTCACTGGCGGTACTGTAACCTCGAGCAGGTGAAGTCCGGTAACACCTGCAAATCTTATATATATATATTCCCTACCCACCCCATATTTGATCGCCGTTTCCCGCGTTAGCTAGGTAACGCCAGGAACAGGTGAAGAAAGGCCGCATTCGCTCACATCCATTCTCTGGCTAACATGTGTTGCGCACCGTTAATCACAACTCCCTATCCACAACCAGGCCCCACAGACCATGCAATGGCAGCTTCCTTCTTGAGGTCATGTGTACTTTTGGGAGGATGGATTTTATCTACCGCTGATTACGATAGGTTCAATATAATCATCCTTAAGCGGATGAAATTATACAAAGAGAAAAAATATAACGAGGAAGTTTGGGCTGAGAGACTGGTGATGGCGTTGGTGTGAGACTTGCATCTATGTGGAAATTCTAATAGCTTTCATGGTCATTCCTCTCACAGGTGTGGAACTGGTCTTCCAAGGATTTTCATAGAAGCCGTCTTTAAGCTGCAGTTTATTAGTCCGATTTATTACAGTTTCTTTTCGGTGGGTCTTGGGTGTAAGGGAAAACCCTACTGCTGAAAAACAATAAAGGCATTTTTTCCAAAATAAGAAACCCCCTCTCCATTAGACTCAGATTATCTTCGTTTTCTGTACACCTCGATTCTTTTCTCCGTTTTCTGTATACCCCAATTCTCATACCCGCAATTGCTTCCGTTCCGAAACCGTTGTCCCTCGTATTGCACAAAGTAATAAATTCTCATACATGCCTCCCCATCATCCGTCAGACATATATATATATATATATATATATATATATATATATATACGCACACACACACACTTGCACACGCACTCTAGTCCTGAGAACAACGACGAAGGTTGGATGTTCATGTCAACACAGAACTGCGGAACCCATGTCCTCAAGAATACATAGGAATGGGTGTTGCCCACAGTGTGTATAGGGGAGGGGGGAGCGGGTGTTACCCAGTGTCTATGGGGGTGTATTGCCTTAAGTGTGTATGTGTGGGGGGGGGGGAGTGAGGTGTTGTGTTGCCCACATTGTGTGGGTGGCAGAGTAATAAGGATGCCCCAGAGTCGCTCCCCTCCCGTCCTCCTCCACCTGCAACACTGCTAACTCCCCCCGGTCGATCATTGCATGGCGCCGGGAGCCACTCTCTACCCCCTGATGTGTGTGTGTGTGTGTGTGTGTGTGTGTGTCAGACTTAAGCGTCTCCGTGTCTGACTTTGTTTCTCTCTCCTTATTTGTGTGTCTTTGTTTCTGTTTCCTTGTTTGTGTGTCTGTTTCTGTGTCTCGTTTTTCTTTGTGTCCTTGATCAGGCGTGATACTGTTTCTCAGTGACTATCTTCTCTATGCCCTTGTTTATATGCGTCTTTGCCTGTGTGTGTGTTCTTGCTTCTAAAGTGTTCTTGTTTCCTCAAGTGTATGTTATCTGTGTACCCCCTATATCTTTGTGTTCTTGCTTTTCCGTGTCCTTGTTGTAGTGTAATCCTCTATAGTTTCGTTTCCTTGTTTACATCATCCCCCGTACGGCGCGGAATGTTTCGTCAATGTGTTTGTCTCACAGTAAAAGAGCATTTTAAGTAGCGTCCGTGCTCAAATATGCAACAGAGGGCATGTAAGTGTACCTCTGTTAAGTTTAAGTGTTTTGTGTGTGTGTATGTATGTATGTATGTATGTGTGTGTGTATGTGTGTGTGTACAGATGATATGTGACGAGCTGTGTACACACGGTGAATAATGGAGGTGTTGGCACACATGACTCAGCCACCGCACACGCGGGACGCTCACGTGTGTACGTGTGCACACATTCTGAATTTCTGTGTTTACCTTCTTTACTGGAGGTCTACATGTCCAATTGTGTGCGTATAAAATCTGCACGCTGACCTCCGCAACTGTGTGTGCGTATATGTGCAGAGCCGTGTGTACATATTCACGTGTGTATATACAAATGTCTATCAGCTTTAGATATATGGCAATCTTTATGTACATTTTCATACATCTGTCGTATGTAAAATGCAAGCGTGTGTCTGTAAACATTTACTGTAAAATACGCATTTTCTATACACATTTACTGCAAAATACACGTGTTTTAGTAAATATTTTCTGTAAAATACACGTGTCAGACATTTTTTGTAAAATACACATTTTTCTGCACACATTTACAGTAAAGCACGTATGTTACAATACACATTCACTGTAAAATACACGTGTTTCAATAAACATTTACTGTATATTACACAAGTGCTCCTATACACACCGTAAAATGCACATGTATTTTTGAAAACAGTAACTGTAAAATCAACATGTATTTCTGTAAACATTTACCGTAAAATTAAAACGTGTTTCTGTAAACATGTACTGTTCAACACACACGTATCTGTACACACTGTAAAATACAGTGTTTGTATACAGATTCAGTGTAAAAGATGATCACCTGTAACCACGTCTTGACCTTTTATTTACACGGTAGTCTGTAAATGTCCCTCCGTGTGTACAGATATTTCAGGTTTGTACATCAGACAGTTTTCAGGTTTACCTTTAAGTTTACAGATCCCCCTGTAAGTCAACTTGGGGAGCTGTACAGCTGTAAAATCTTTGTACCTGTATTTCCTTGAAGAAAACGTACGTTCTGTATGAGTGCTTGTCTCTGTACAAAAACTTATTCTTTGCGTATGTACGTGATCCATTCCCGTACGGGCGTTTCTCCTAATGCACGTGCGGAGGTTACTATGTACGTGATTGTTCTTGCTGAGCAAGTATAAATGTACGAGTGAAGTGCCTGTTCGTATCCGCGTTTACCTCTTACAAATATACGTATGGGTGGTACATCTGCGCCTTAGTGTGTCCGTGGTGATGCGGATACACACGTGGATAGCTAAGTGCACGTTGATATGTGTGTACCACTGTCCGTAAGTATGTGTATACAGTAATGCCAGAGTAGGTAGAGAAATTCATAACGTTGCTCCTGTGTGCGTTGTGTGACGGAGGAGTCCAAGAACGTGCCACGCATGAGTACGTGAGGTGGTAATGTCGTACGTGAGGTGGTTAATGTCGTACGTAAGTCAGGCGAGGCACCGCGGGTGTACGTGAGGTGTCCGGTGCAGACCCGGGCGGGCGGTACCTGGCGGGGTAGCCGCGGTGGACGGACGAGACGGGGCGCTGCTGGCCACCATCTCTTGTTGTCCGACAACTCGGGCGGGTGTGAGCGGCGGGCAACGTAGTATATAAAGCGGACCGCGACATTAACGCGCTTGCCGGCTTTGTCCAAAGTACGACATACGATTTTTAAAATGACTACTAAATCCGTTCGCCTAACGTGGTGGCGACTCCATGCTTTGTTGTCGATGTATAAATTCGTAACGGTATGTCTATGGTGAATACTACGGTAACATAGCGCAGAGGGTGAGGACGGGTTGAGACACTGTTGGAAATATAAAGGCAGAAGGAATCATGATGGCAGATCACGATATTGTGAGGAAAGTAAAAGCTACACTTGGACCCCCTTCCTATCCAGGAGGCTCCTACAGCTTGGGGCTGCGGTACACTCAGCAGCAGCGACAGGATGGACTCCTCTGAAGCGAGAAGTTCTCTGACGAATCTGTACATTGCCTCTTCAACAGACGATGACACATCACCTTTCCAAAGGTGACTTTTTACTCGTGGTGTAAACTCAAACAGGTTATATATAGAAAATATCACTATTCAAACGGGGAGAGAGAGAGAGAGAGAGAGAGAGAGAATTACGTTCGAAATTACTTCTCAAGAGATTTTGCCAAATGGCAAGGCTTGCGCGTAGCGCTAACCGCTAGAGAACCTAGAATTATTAAGAACGAGTGGTGTGCGCTACGTGCAGTCAACTGTTTTGTGGGAGCTGGAGAGAGACTTATGTACATTTGTGGACTGAAAGCCTACAGCCAACGTAAGTGTGGGTGAGGCAGAAGGAAAAGACAGCTACCTGGGCTCGTGGAGAGACAGCGCAACCCAGAGTAAAACAAGAAGACATAAAAACTAGCCTTGAACATCCAAAACAGAGTCTACTCCCCCCACCCTCCCCCAAAAGGAGCAATAAACCACGAGAAAAAAAAAAACTGTCAATTCATATACGAGAGGAGAATAACACGAGTCGCCGTGTGCAGATTTTGTCCGGTGTGAGGTAAGAGGGGGTCAGGTAAATCCGGTACCGATACCAACTGGCCCGGCCGGTAGGATATACTAGCCAGCCACCCGGCAGACATGGCCGTCAACCTCCGTACTACACCTCCAGCCATCGCAACCATGCCCACCCTCCCGCTATAAACGGACACTCACGACCCTTTACTACGCCCAAGCACAGGCGCCACGTCGATGATATTCGATATGCACATGTGACGCAATGCGCGCCTTACGAGTGATGTTGTGAATTATTAAACGCGGGAACCGGCGGCTGTGGAGGCGGCGTCTGGCAACTGTTTTACTACAAGACGCGAGTGAGTGACCCGCCAAACCCAGCTTCACCCGCCAGGGCTGCCAACGTGTCCACTTTCGTTTATACTCCTCCAGGCCATTAAATCATATAACTGCCCATCTCTAACGTTCCTTACACGAGAGTTAATAGCAAGGATAACCTACTGAACTAGAGGAAGTTAATGTTACGAGAGGAGAGTAAGGTTAATGAGGTTCTATTTATCCCGGGGATGTTGGCAGGAGCGGGCGTTCAGGTGTGTGCCCCCAGGGAAGGCGCCCAGTCCTGCCCGCCAAAACTTGAAGTCAACTAAGGTTACAACCGGTCCCGCACGCGCTCACACACACACACACGCACACAACACACACACACACACACACACACACAGCCTGCATACACTCCCTAAACTGTACATGCCCAGGTCAATGTACAAGCAAAGCGATATCTAGAGTTACAAATCATTTTACATAAAATAAGAAAACCTGCATGGGAGTGGGTGTCAAAACTCGACCGCCCAAACAATACAAAGGCTTCGTCTCTGTCTGTCTGTCTGTCTGTCTCTCTCTCTCTCTCTCTCTCTCTCTCTCTCTCTCTCTCTCTCTCTCTCTCTC
>JAYMFT010060292.1:0-14937 GCA_038088735.1 Panulirus argus | reverse complement strand
CTCGGCAAGCTGCTGCGTCACATGATTATTGTGTGGCCATCGGCAACTCAAGGGTGTGCCGATTTGATAACTGCTTCCTTCCCTACACGCCGAAACTTTGGAACTCTCTACCTTCTCATGTGTTTCCCAATAACTATGACCTGGCTCATTTCAAACGACAGGTTTTTCACTTTCTTAAAAATTCGTAAATACTTTCCCTGTTTTTTCCCCCTTTCTCAATTCTCTCTATATTCAAATTAAGGCCCGGCCTCGATGTGGACTTTAGTCAGTGACTGGAGCCTTCAACATAAAAAAATATAAAAAAGAATAAAAAGACGAGCATGATAACTTTTGGTAACCTAAAACCAAGTAAGCAGTGCACAGAAGCAGTGAAAAGAGTGAAGAGTGAAGAAATTTCTTAGATTCATAGGTAAAAAGCCTTCGAATTTAAGCCCGGGGAAACCATCCTTACTCTCTACAGTTCAGTAGTTCGTCCATATCTTAAGTATTGTACTCAGTTTCGGCCACCCAACGAAAAGGACTGACGGTATGGAGAAAGTACAGCGCTGAGCAATAAAGATGATTCCTGGACTGAGTGAGATATCTTACGAGAGCAGTTTAAACGACTGCAGTCATAGACTCCTTCTTTTTGTGGATCTTTCGGGTTTCTTAAGGAGGATCTTCCAATGATGAAGAAAGAGGGTACCAACATGAGCTAAGTTATGCATCATACATTCTATACACGTAAACGTTCAAACACATGCGCCTTTCTTGATACTTATTTGAATTCAGTAATAATCTTCGCCATTGCTAGATCCGCTTTTGTAGACGCTTCTCTGGATCTTATTGCATGCCTGATGAATTCTCTGTTGCATGGAGCATATCATTTGCCTTCAGAGGTTATGATTATGATCATTCACACCAAAGGACGTACGCTGGTAATTTGTTCAAAATGATATGCCTTAAAATCGAATCATTCATTTTGAATGTAATTACCGGTGAGACTTTTCCATTTTCTCTTGCAACCTGGCAAACATACAAGCCTGCCAGTTACCTGTCACTGGTGTGCTGCATAACCTGGAAGGAGACCTGGTACTCGTCCAGCAGGCTCCTCAAAGGAGCTCACTTTGCTTGCTGTTACTTCATGTGATTACCACAATCTGGGTATATTTACTGTAATCATGCTACACTGAAGACTGTTCCACCCGGAGAGCAGAGACTAAAGTAGTTTTGTCAGTACAAGATCTGTTCTTCGTGTCTTTAAGATTCTGTCTTCAATGTGTAGCATCTTTACTTGTAAGGACGCCTTGCTAAACGCCATGTAAACATTTTTCTATCTTGACAGTTATTATATATTTCTGATTATATGAATGTTTGTCTCTTTAGACTGCAGACTACGTCAGTGATATTTGTATGCTCTTTTCATTGTGGAGCATAAAAGAGTACGCCGTATTAGGTTTGTTTACCATCCTTGCATTAAAGGCTTTTCCAAAGCATATATTCTTTTTCGTTCACTGCATGTATTATAAGGTTCATTTCCATAAGCTCAAGGAAAAATTATATGAACAGAAAAAAATACGTTTTAGTGAACACATACTTCATAGGTACTGGTTCAAGTATGGCCCTTAAAATTCAAGCGATAAAATCTCCTCGTGGTATGCTGTTTTGTATATTTCTAAAATTAAATATAATACTTTTTCTTTTACGTTCAATGTAAGCATAACTGTATCAGTCTTGAATGAAATCACTTATGGATTCCTTAATCCTAGCTAAAAGCACCAGCTCAAAGCAGGGCTCAAAATTGATATATCATTGCTTTAGAATACTGGACTCAGTCCCAGTTTCTAGAAGCCATTCTGGTACTCTTTAGTATTTCAGCTACTTTACCTATCGTCAAAATTATGGGGTGTATAGCGTTTGTGACGTAGTGTCTTAGCATTTTGTTCCTCCACTGCCAAAAATCTAGTTTACTGCCGGATTCATTGTTTTGCCGCATTCTCAGAATTGAATTCGTGTGTTAAAACTTGACATATAACACAATCTGATTCAGCACAGGTACATCTATGCAAAAAAGAGCGTCTTTCAAAATTTACTAGAAACTACCAAGAACTTTTAAGAATACAGAATTTTAGAATTTCTGTCAACTCTGTGATATGCACATTTTATAGCCTTAGGTGTCTTCATAATCATTTCATTCCTGCCTATCAATTTCATATAATTTCCAAAGGAGTTGGCGAATATTCGCATTTTCTTTAGATAGCTAATCATACGAAGATGGAAAAGTGCTTCAAAACACACTGAAAACTCGCGATAATATACCTTCTTTTACAAAGTGCTTAATAATGAAAATAATGCAAATACCTCACTGGATCATGAAAAGTTGCTTATATTTGACCATTTTCAGGCCCTGGCATGACAACCCGACTTCCATATGTAAAGCTGATGGTGAGAGTCTCTTGTTGAACACAAAAAGATGAATATATGTAACCTGTTAAGTCTTGCTGGTCTACCAACATGGCTTGCTGCCGATGGAGACTCAAATTAGTCCAGGATTTATCTTGAGTACACATCACTGTGTAATTCGTGTTTTGCTTTGTTTTTGTACTTACTGAAGAGTAAATGGAAAACTTTTGGGCATATGCTCAAGTAAAATAGGAGAAAGCCCTTCCACGCTGTATTTTATTAAGATATTCCACAACGCATCTCTATCAACCCTATCATATGCTTTCTCCAAATCTATAAATGCCATATACATATCCTTTTCTTTAAGTATTTCTCACACACATTCATTAAAGCAAACACCTGATCCGCACATCCTCACCACTTCTAAAACCACACTGCTCCTCCCCATTCTGATGCTCTGTACACGCCTTCACTCTCTCAATCAATATCCTCCCATAACTTACCAGGTATACTTAACAAACTTATACTTTTCTAGTTTGAACACTCATCTTTGTCCCCTTTGCTTTTATACGATAGCACTATACATGCATTCTGCCAATCCTCAGGCACCTCACCATGAGCCACACATACAATGAAAATCTTTACCAACCAATTAACAACACAATCGCACCCTTTCATAATAAATTCAACTGCAATGCCATCCATTCCAACAACCTCGTCAGAATTCATCTTAAGTAAGGCTTTTACCACCTTCTTTCTCTTCACTAAACCACTTTTCATGACTTTCCCACTTCGTATACCATACCGACTCAAATATCCTTCATTTGCCACTCTATCATCAAACACATTCAACAGTCCTTCAAAATACTCACTCCATTTCCTCTTCACTTCATCACTGCTTGTTATCACTTCCCCTATAGCCCCCTTCACCAATGTTACCATTTCTTCTCCTGATTTTCGCATTTTGTTTACCTACCTCCAAAATATCTTTTTGTTCTCCCTAAAGTTTGCTGATATTCACTCACCTCACCTCTCATTTGCCCTCTTTTTCAACCTTTGCACCTTCCTCCTGACCTCCTGTTGTTTTCTCTTATACTTCTCCCAATCATTTCCATTCCTTCCCCAGAAGTAACACCCAAACACCTCTCTTTTCTCTCTCACTAGCAACTCTACCTCTTCATCTCATCACTCATTACCTTTTCTAATCTGCCCACCTCCCACCTTTCTCATGCCACGTGCATCTCTTGCACATGCCATCACTGCTTCCCTAAATACCTCCCATGCCTCACCCACTCCTCTTGCTTCATTTACCCTTACCTTTTGTCACCGTACACTCAGTCTCTCCTGGTACTCCTTCAAACAAATCTCTTTTCCAATTTCACTTACTCTCACCACTCTCTTTTCTCCTACATTGTTTCCTCTTTTCCGTAAACCTCTATAAATCTTCACCCTGCCCTCCACAAGAGGATCAACGTTTCTTGTTACAAAACTAAGGATATCAGTCAAAAGTTACCAGAAAGTTTCAGAACGTTCTGTAACCCTTGTAACCGACGGGAAGGCAAGACAACACCATTACCATATTCTAGTTGAAATTCGTTGCAAACTCAGTCCTTCAGCTGTCCAGATGTCCTGTTAAGTAAAATTACTTTTAAAGTATATCTCAATTGTCTTAGTAAAACAGTTACTCTTTAATTCACCTTAAAAATAAGGCAGCCATCAGAGTTGTGTTATATATTTGCAAGTGAGCTCGGATTGTGTTCCTTGGTGCTAGGGACATGTGCCGTGTGGAGGGGTATCTGGCTTGGCAACCCGAGAGTGGCTGCTGACGCCCGTGGACACATCACATCACCGGTCCTCTCGATGCATAATAGAACATCGGCCCTTCTCTTTGGCCATAAAATGATATCAGAGAGAAGGTTTTGTAGTTTATATGGCTGAATTCAGACTTAACCTAAGTTAACCTAATCTATTTCCTAAACTAACCTAATTTAACTTAATCCAACCTAGTCTAATCTAATCTGACCTAACCCCACATAATACAAAGTGCAGCATTATCTATATTATGATTACCATTTAAAATCAAATCTAACGATGGTATGACTAGTATTCAAATCCAGAAACTGGTATCTATAGCTAGATATCAAATATTCACATCAGTCAAATGCTATCTAAATCTGGAAGGGTTTGTCCGTAGACATTTTCAGTCTTGCGCCATTTGTGTACAGGAACTGATGAAGCTGATCTGGCTGACAGGAGGAGGACAGGATTTTCCATCCCCTTATCACCCTAGACATTTGAGGCATCATAGTCAGTATTTATCAACGTCCTCAAATTCAGTCCCTCTCTCAGACACTGGCAAATTGGCTTTGATCTCTGCATGACTTGCAGCCCTGGTGTTGCTGGTACACGTGACTGCTATGTGAAAAACGAAGAATTTTAGAAATCATCACCATGGACAAAATATGCACCGTTTGGCAATCTGTTTTATAACTTTTGGTTTATTTCAAGATAAAAGAGGAAAATAAAGCAAAATAACAGCAAAATAGTCAAAGAAATCACTAATTACACGACTAAAACACGAATTAAACGACACCGGAGTTAAACGGCTAATCACTCATTGCCTAATTAGTCAGCTGATCTAATGTAAATAACCACCACATGCTGTGAAATCATTTCTCCCTAGCTCCTGGATTACAAATGCTTATACAAAATTTAAAATATCCTTCTGAATGTCACTGGGTGTTGCAACATCTGTAACTGGGCTGACATAAAAGTCTAAGTTCTAACATAGTGCTCGTGGACTCTGAATGAATAGACACGAGCGTAAAACCTGTAAACACAGGAATATACGTGTACAGGCATTTTACCAACTTATTACAAAACATTAGGCATATGCCACTCAGAGGATATATATCTACTTTGACTCCTCGACTACTCCACCTGCATATATACGGTTCCTGAGTAACCTCGACTTCCACATATTCAAAAACAGGACTTTCCAGCCACTGTTCTAAGGATAACTCCTGTGCTGGGGTATGGGAGGAGGGTATGTGGGTGTTGCATGCCCTCACAGGACATAGCCTTCCAAGTATGAGTGAGGGAGGGACTACATAGTTTGTGTGGATGTTGACGATACAACCAAACATCCCCCTTTTGCTTACATTCATATGATAATCTCATATATGTTACTTGTAGAGTATATGTACAGTACGCACAATAATGATTATAACAGAATGTATGCGAAATGATAATTACTTTATCAAAATATACAACAGAAACAAATCATGAAAAAGCGACCCTAGCGACAACACTGGTAACTGTTATCTGTAGTATTGATGATGCTTTACATGTATATTTTTTCTTTTTTTTTTTTTTGCTTTTTGTATATTTCTCATCCTGTAACGATAAATAATTTCTATACAACTTAAGAGGGGGAGGGGTTGTAAGTTGTACAAGAGTGGACAGAACGCTCTATTGAGGTTAAAGGGTTAATTCTAAATTCATCTGTAATAAGTAACATGTAGCATTTACAAATAAACCAGTAAAATCAACCTCAAAACATGGAAGGTGAGAAATGAATTCATTGGCTGGCAAATTAACTGGTGTCTGTATGTAAACATTAAGTGCGGTGTTACTCAAAGATAGAAGCAGACACGGAAGTGCGGCGGGATTGTCAAGGATGTATGGGGTATTTCCGCTTGCTGTAGTGCAGGGAAAATTTCCGAAACCGTTGGGTAAATCCGACTGTCGTCGTTAATATAACAAATGTGTGAGGGAATGTGTCCGCTTGACGCATCGAAGGGTTGAGGAAAGAGGCAAACACCACCAGAGCATAAAGAAAGGCTGAGTACCTCAGGAAACATGAAAACATCTCTACAGTAGCAGAAACATGAGGGCAATAGACAATAGTCACAACTAAGACACAACTGACATATGAGTGCAGTATTCAGCGACAAACCCCAAGTGAAGTATGAGCGCCATTACGGTGCAGGAACATAGGCAACATGTCAGGGCACAAGTCAGGCCTACTACATTACATACACACACACTCGGTGCTTCAGGACAACATTCGCTAACGCACCAAGTGTTTTCGTGGTCTCATCTGACACAAAGCGACCTTAACTGCTCTCAGCGCCACCTATTCATTGTTGAACAATTGCCCAATACCTGGCAATACCGTATGTAACTTACTATCTTCATTCCATGTGATTTTTCCTTTCGTACATATAAAGATATCCTTGTACCCTGAATAATGATTTCCATTGATAATGAACCTCTAGAACTACTACGGTCTGACGTTTTTGGTAGACGTCTCTGCAACATAAGTGAAACGTAGTTTTAATATAAACCCTAGCATTGTGCTTTTAACATCCTCGACCAGAGAAAACAACGATAGGTAAGTGGATATTAGTTTGTAGGCGTTACGTCTCAAGAACATTGTATTGCTGTAACCATGAATAACCACCCTGCTCGGTAAACAATACTTCCCAGTTTAGTAATGGGACAAGGCGAAATGTGGGCGCACGAAGCATCCTCTCCTTCACACAATATCGGCATGTAAACATTTAATTGATTATGGGGTAAGCAGTCTTATAATGCAGGTTCTGAACAAGTGGTCACATATCAAGAGTGTTGTTGAGAACAGCTGTGATATTCAAAACAATGTAAGATCCAACCAAACATACAGTGAGAAAGGATGTTTTATATTGTTAAAATAGCTTATGAACCAAGCGTTGTCTGTTACCAGCTCTGTGGAAGGATCCTTAGGAGGATGGGAGAGATAAGCAGCTCTATGGTAGGATCTCTTACTGGAAAAGTAGAGATGACCATCTCTGTTGTAGGATATGTTAGTGGAACGGAAGAGATAGCTAGCTCTGTGGTAGGACTTCTTACTGAAACGGTAGAAATTGTCAGTTCTGCGGTAGGATATCTTAATGGAATGATTGAGATGATCAGCTCTCTGTTCTGGGGATGGGGCCCTACGAGTGTAAAACTCCTCTGTATAGTACAGACAGGCGATTACAAATAGGTAATTACACACTATGTGGTCGAAAGACCATAATTAGAATCACCACTGTTGACAGGGTGGAAAGAAAATTATCAGTGTGCCTAAAATCATATGAACGGAGGATGAATGAGAGTATGAAAATCAATTTAAGGGGCAAAATGGGAAAACCAGAAGGATGGCAACCTGAAAACCAGAAACTTTTGCCAAACATTTTCGAGAGCTTTTGAAATACCAAAGGCCAAAGCAAGATACATAATGTCTCTACGACGAGGATCTAGACACGATACAGACAGAGGAAAATGCCACCAGTAGATCTTACTTTACGGTAGTCATGCTGATGATATGTCCAACGAATTTCACAATAGATTTCAGAAGCACAAAGGTTTTGAAGTAAGAGAAATCAAGGCTATACCAAGACAGCTGTAGTGATTCAAAGTGGTCTCCCTACCCTGGGATGGCTTGGACCAGTGCATTTTTCAAAGAAGGAGAAGTGCTGGTCCTGAGGAGAGAGAGGAAAAAAGGGGGTGGGAGGGGGATCACGTACACAGACGCGAGCTCTGAGGCAGACGCCTTTAGGACACAAGGAGGCGAACCATCCGGTCCGGATGCATTAATCACGTGGAACGAGAAGAGTGCTCCCTGGACCTTGCGATAAGAGAATGTAGCAAGTGTCACGCAGAGAGGAAAAGGTAATCTAAAGGACAAGTAATACAAGAGTGGCCCAAAGGAAAATATGGGGAGAGGAGAGAACCAGAGAGGGTAGCTTATCGGTACGAGAAACAGCTATAGGCAACAAAAGAAGGAAGTTCTGCAAAAGTTGGAACACCATGTCACCTATGTATACGAAAGATAAGAAAATTCTTAAAGACTACTGTGAAACGAAATTGCAGAACTAATAATCCAGACGACAAGATCAGTTTGGGGATATATTATCGTGGCGCGAGGATATGATCCCCGGTCATGAGGAACAATCTTAATCAAGACCTTACTATGCTGATGAACGCCAATGTTGTCTCTCTGTTCAAGTGTAATACCGGAGACTATGCGATCCGTTTGGATAATAATTGCACTGGTCACACCACAACGGCAATGTCAAGAAGAATGACGTCCTACTTGCAAGTAGAAGAACCCAGAAGATATATTCGGGAACGAGGCCAACATTCTTTAACTAGGGACCACATAATAGATAATATCTTCCATGAATCCTGGTGTATCTGTGGAGATGTGCCAACCCAATATTGACATCTTATTCTAAGTTTTAGGATCTGTCAGACTGTACGTAAGGCACAGCATGATGGATGACATTTCAAGAGATATCACCAACGTCTGTTTTATACCCAAACGAGACCTTCATACACTCAGGCCTACGACCAACTCACGTCACATATCCAAACATATAAAGCACAGTAGGACATTTCACATATCACATGCCTGGGAAACCGAACTTCACACAACATGAATTGTAACACCTCACCCGTTTACAACACTTTTATCTCACACAACATACGTATCAATACTTCATAATTTGCGCACCCACTACAGCAAATCTTCTCTTCAAATACACCGACACTTGACATCTCCCACAATTAACACAAAGATACTTAACTCTTCCCATTTGCAACATACATATCCTTCATACGTCGCATACCAGCAGACCGAGAAGCGACACCTCCCATACCCAACAAACCAACTCTTGACACTTTCCACATCCGAGACTTGACACCTCCCACGCCCTACTTAGCAGTACTTACCTCACACATCAGATACATCAACACTCACCAGAGAAGCACAGGAGCACCTCACGCTTGACATATCCAGCGCACCGGCGTTTCACACAACAACCACGTAGGTCGAATGCTTTCGGGTCCAGACCAGCCTGATAGTCGACCCAGCCTCTAGTTAAGGACATTAACTGTACCCGGTCATCTTGGCCTCTTAGTGAGTCGAGCACTATGTACGTATTACAGATCTAATATGTTGACACGTCACACAGCAAACGTAAAAAGAAGATTCCTATCTTCACGTATCGAATGCACTGAGATCTCACAATAGGTACAGCATCACCTCACACCTCACACACACACATCAGTCTTAAACTTCACAGAACAAGCAGAAGGAACCTGCACACCTGACACATTCAACACCTCACGCAAAAGGCACAGAAGCACCACACGCCTCACACGTCCAACTTTTTAACTCATAAAACAAACACACAGGCGCTTCACGCTTCTCTCATACAAAACACCGACACTTCTCACAAAAGATACATCAGCACTTTACGGTTTACATGCCGAGCCCATTTAAAGTTTGTAAAAAATACACAAGCACCTCACACCTTACATCCAATACAGTGATTGTTCATAAAACAAACACAGCAACGCTTCATGCCTCACACCTCTAGTACTGGAGCTGATAAGTCATGAAATATGGAGCGCCATCCTCCATCTAACAAACCTATCTGATACGCCAAAATTTCCACACGACTCATAAACGCCCCACACAAACAAACAAATCAGTACGTTGCTTCATATCGAACTCCTCTCATACCACGCAACAAACGCTCAAAACACTAACGCGCATCAACACCTCAAGATTAATATAAACAACACACAAACAATTCATACAACAAACACGGCATCACTTCATGACTCCCATGCCCAACACATCGTCACTTGGTACACCGAGCCAACATTTCTCATCACGCCTACACCACACCAGCACTTCACTGCTTAACATCTAAAACATCATCATCACAAAACACATAAGCACTTTACCGTCTGGTGAAACATATCGGTGATTCACACAACAGACTTCCCAGTCCTTCACGCCTCACGTCCTCTCACCTCACACAACAAACACGCCAACGTCACCCACGACCAGTAACCCACCGAGCTTCACCTCCGGCCCAAATTACCGCGGTCTGATGAGTTTCCTCCCGCTAAATGACCAATCGGAAGTTAGCTGCGATTACCCTCGTGTTGCCATTGGTGGAGATTCTTGCGTAAAGCTAATAATGAGTGGAGCTGAGATCCACTGAATGTTGCCATAAACCAGAGTGACTCTTATTGGATCTCATGAACCGTATAAGCCCTGAGCCAAGGAGGAGACCGCCAAGTAGCGTCCAAACGAATAGACAACAACAGGTGTTCAGGCAGCGTGCATCCTTTCCCCAACCAGTCATTACTGTACAGTCATGAGGAAAAGTAGTTCCCTTATCATTCCTGAGACGAGAGTCCGAACGTCTTGAGCCTGGATGCCCTCTGAATGGGAACTCCCGAACTATAATAACCTTAGCTTTCCTTGACTACCCATGTATGGTGCTCTTTCACCCGAGCGGTAACTCAGAACTGACACAACAGTAAGAACAAGTTAGTCAAAAACCAGCCATTTGACTGATGGAATATAACTCCTTAATATCTGTTCATGGTGCTATCAGGGTTTGATAATTTGCTTAATTTGATTGTGATGGGTAAGAGGTAGCAAGGCAAACTGAAATCAAGAACCAGTTTCTACAAAGTCTTCAGGAGAATAATGATACACCATGACAGGCACACAAGCTAATGTATAAAACTGGTGGATCAAGGAAGTGGACAATGAGATACGTCGTCACCTGACTGATCAGTTTGGCGATCGCCAGCCGCACATTGGCTCTTGCTCTCACTTTTCTTTCAAATTTCTTTGCTCATTTATCGCTCTTGTTACTGTGATGATTATCGTGCATAATCTACGCAGCAATAGTTGATAATTTTCAGTCAACGTTTGTGTTGCAGTCCTGCAGCTGTGCTGAAATTTTCGTTCATAAAAGAGCTGAGTGCAGCTCATTAATCTGAGGATTAGGATCATCACACTGTAAGGAAATGGAATGGAAAAATACCTGGTTAGGATCCATTAGAAACACAGATTCCTAGAAAAACTAGAAAAGAAATTTTCATATCATTATCGTGTGGAATTCCACGACTTGGAGGCACGAAAATGCCATTGCATCTGGATCATCTTCACTTACAGTGGCTTTACATTAAAGACAGTACCTAAGGCAATAGACCTCGGAACGGGGATGAGTATGTAATGACATAACGTAGTGAATGAGAAAATGCCAAAGAAGATGACCCAAACCAGGATACATCACAGAGAAGGATATTATGAGGTAAATGTACATGAAGGACGTGGAGTTGGATAATGAGCTCCAGAATCTGAGAACTGAATAGTGTTGTTGGAAAATCTAAATCATTTTTTTTTCTTTTATGTTAGCTGAGACGGCACGGGCAGCTGAGGCCCTAATCAAGGCTATCCCATTAACGCTATATGTATATACCCTAGCCTAAGCCAGGCACCCATTTTATCGACCAACCCCGAGGGATGACTGAACAGCTGGGTTGACTGTGGACCAACTGCCGTAACCAGGATTCGAACCTACTCACTCGACCCTGGGCGGCCCGTGAATGCGTCACGAAGAGAAGGAAATGGAATATGGATTACAGAAAATATACAAAGGATTTCAGGAAAGATTTTATGTAAATCAGCAGACAATGAAGTACAGAGATATAATATGGAACATATATAAGAGACATGGGAGTAACACTGGTTACAGTATGTTACAAGGAGAATGCACGATACAGAGCGGTGTTCAGATAAGTGATCAGTGAAATTTAAGCCTGGTAAACAAACTAGTCCCCACCAATCACTCGAGCTTTGATAAGAATCTTGAAGTTAAAGTTACACCTAACTTATCATCGTGAAATCAACTGAAACTGATGGTAAGATAATCAGACTACTCACAGGCTTTATCGAAATTACCATAAAGTAACTGGAGGGTAAGATTTTCAGGAAGTTATGCACTACATTTATTCACCATATATATTCATAAGCTTCAGCAGGTTGGTGTCCTCACTGGTGGACACAAATAGAATTCCTGGAGAGAGAACAACAAAAGGCAATGAGAATAGGACCAGAACTGAGTGACGTGAGTTGTAACATCGGAAATAAAAGCCCTCGATCCGCCCACACAGGAAGGAGAGATGAGGCCAAGGTGGTACTGATATAAACCAGTCCTCTCAATTCCAAAGGGACGCCAGACCAAGGAGAAATAGCCTGAAGCCAGACAAGGAACGCGTCAGGTGGGGCGAGTGATTTTATTGCTTTAAAAACACAGTAGTGGACACTTGGAATACGAAACAAATGTTAAGGAAACACAGAGAGCCTTAAAAGAAAGGCTTTGGTAGAGATGAGATGTTAAGGGCACTCAAGTTTAAAGCTTAATCTCTATAGACTCATATATGTAGCAACCACAAGTCTCTCCCTGTAAAACACAAATAGTAATTACACAGACAGACAGACACACACACACACACATACACACACACACACACACACACACACACACACATACACACACACACACACAGAGTAATCGGCCGAGTGCAACAGTGTGTAGCCTGCAATTGTGTTTGTTGATTTACCTCATCATTTCCAACGTGCAGGACACACCACAACGCTCTGCTCCATGAATTTCCTTTTGATCACATTATCTTGACGCAGTTGACAGGGAATAAAAGCACGAACACAACAATGCAACTCCGTAAAAGGTAAAAAAAAGAAAATGAAGAATAATACAATGAAATTCCCATGACACATGGAAGCGGCCGGATGTGTTCTGCTGCAGTGGTGCGGGTTTTACAGGAGGCGGAAGCTCCTCTCTCTCTCTCTCTCTCTCTCTCTCTCTCTCTCTCTCTCTCTGACAGCTTCCCATTCTCCCTTTTGTTCTGGTTCCTTTATCATGTCTTATTTTCTTGTTCTGGGTCTTTCTTTGTCATGTCGTTTCTTCATGTTCTGACTCTTTCACCAAGTCTTATCTTACTCTTAGTCTATCTTGTCTTCTGGCTCCTTTATCATGTTGTGTAATCCTGTTCTGACTCTTTCATTATGTCTCATTGTCATATTCTATCTCTTTTACCTTTCTTATCTTCTTTTTCTGGCTCTTTTATGATGGCTGACCACCACGGGCTCAAACAAATGCTTCGATTAGCAGATGCAATTTACTTTAAGCGGGAGTAAACAGAACACCAGACGTGTGACAGATACCCTACTCGAGACAAGACCGGAGGTGTGTTGTTGGGGTAACGCTGGACTACCAAAGAGAGGTAACACCGGGAGGTTCTTCCAGCACAACACTGAAGTAGTATCCAGTGATTTTCCGTGGAAATGAAAGTCTGATTTCCAGGGTCGCAGACCAGCCGATGGATGAAATGTGAATAAGAAAAATTATTAACGCTGCGAAAACACCGTGGAAAAAAAGTCAAAAAGAATATTCTTTTTCAGAATTTATCAAAGCACAGTCTAAAAACATTTAAGTCCACCAGAGGGAAAAGATTCCTAACCTGGCTTAGATTAGGTAAGTTTTAGCCTGGTGGATCTAAAAACAGGGATGTACTGAAGTTTTAAGAATCTTTGGAATAATCCTCTGACAGACATGTCCTGGTTCACCTTTATTTTACTTATGCAAGACAACTTTGATAAGATTTTGGCGCATTTTTCTCTTAACAACAACCTTGCTGTCTCTAGAGACATCCCCAACCAACGAGGGAATATGATCTAGTGATCGGAAATTATTGTACACGGAATATGTTTAAGTGTACACAGGTTTCACTCGGTAATATTATTCAGCAACAGAGATTTGAGCAATGTTAAAGATCACATAAAAGGGAAAGATGTAGAAGAAAGTTATCTTTTAGATCGTTTAACGAACAATCAGTCTGTACTTGATGATGATACTTTATGAAAATACTCTTGTTCAAAATCTAACCTTGTGACAATAATCCTAACTCTAACCTTTCATCACATTACCCCTCGTCTCAGGAATTCCCTTTTAGTTCTCAGTTTTCCCTGAGCCAGCAGAGTTTTGAATACAGATAACAGTCACATCCTCTCTCGGTATCTGCTGCCAAGAAATACAAAGCCGGTTTTGCTTTTTCATGATGCCAAGTTTCCACGCGTCGCTGGAGGTGTCGCTGTGGGCATATGTGTCTCCCAATGTTCCATAAAACAGGAAGGAAAAATGACCTTTTATTCTTTACGCTGGTGGGTACCCGGGAGCTCTTGAACTGGTGCAAACACTTGATCCCGTCGACTCCCGAGGGAGGAAGAGATCCTCATCCGACTGCCTGGCCCAGTTTGGTCCGTGCATGAGTCTGGTGTCTGAGTTTTATGGAGTCATGTAAAGAGAATATGGCTGGTAAAAATCATTTCCCTCGGATCCAAACCTCTCCCATGGATAAGGCATCAAACATTTCTATATCTATTTGATAAGCTGCTTGTAAAACTTAAGTATGTTGACGTAAACCTTTGTAAGAAATGTGAAACGTAAAACTATAGAAAAAAATTTCCTAACTCGAAGTGGATAAGACAGAAAATGAATATTATTTTCATAGTTATGGCTTAAACCAGACACGATCAGGATGGTACTTTCATGAACTATTCTCATCTCAATGTTTCAGTAATAGAGATTCTCTCTCTCTCTCTCTCTCTCTCTCTCTCTCTCTCTCTCTCTCTCT
>JAYMFT010060281.1:0-14937 GCA_038088735.1 Panulirus argus | reverse complement strand
ACACACATTCTTCAAAGCAAACACTTGATCCACGCATCCTCTACCACTTCTAAAACCACACTGCTCCTCCCCAGTCTTATGTTCTGTACATGCCTTCACTCTCTCAATCAATACCCTCCCACACAATCTTCCAGGAATACTCAACAAACTTATACCTCTATAGTTTGAACACTCACCTTTATCCCCTGATACTGGCAATGGGCTGTGTTTTAAGATATCAAAATCAGCAGGAGTCAGTAAACTAAGAGGTACATCTAAGAAAGACAGAGAAAATCTACAATTGCAAGCTTACTTGGACAAACTGACAAAATGGACTCATAAATGATAAGTGAATTTAATAACAGCAAGGTTAAAGTTTTACTCAGCACTAAAAACAAAGATAAATCATATGGGGAAAACCATGTTGAGTAACATAATATCAATGATGATAAAACTTACATGTAATAATCTTCAGTGACTTGAAGCCAAACCAATGATCTAAAGCCAAACAGCAGTGCAATGAGACAATTATGAGGACAAATAAAATATGTAACTCCAAAAGCAGGTCACCTGAACTGAAGTCCACGATATAACCCTTTGTCTAAACAATCAACTGGCAAGTCCCTGTATTTACTATTGTTTATAATTTTGGTTGCCATACTCAGCAAAAGATGTACACAAAACAGAGAGAGAGTACAACAGCATGTCAACAAGATTCCTGGTTTGAGTGATAAAACCAATGAAAGCCATCTAGATCTCATACAGGTGTTGAAATCATCAAAGGCTTCAACTACCTTCTTTCAAATAAACCAATAAGATTTCAACTACAGTAATGGATACAAGCTTTAAGTAAGTGTTTTACTTCAAAAGAAGCAAAGTATTTTTGCCTTAGTAATATGACTTACCAATTTCATAAATACATGTTCATTTAAAAGCAAACTTGTATACCTCACTTCATGTCCAAGACTGACATTATTTGTGCCTTCAAAGTAATATTTTGGCTCTTCTGTTAATCATTAAATTGTGTTTTTGATATCTTCTACCACCACAAGAAGTCTCTAAAGGTACCAGTGGTGTGCAAATGTTAGTATTCCTTGGTAAGTGTCTTGAGTTAGCAAACAATTTACTTCAAAGGAAGGGTTAATGAGCTTACTTACAAAATGGTTTCCTTTATTTTTGCAGGAAACAAGAAAAGTATTAGAAATCAATCCACTCTCATCTATCACACAGTGAATTCTGACAGAACTTAGTCCATGAATATTAATCTCTGCTTCATGTTTGTTCTTTATATGTAGAACTATAATTGATGATTGCTTCTTACATTAACAATGGTCATCTCAGTGTCAAAAGCCACTTTAAGACAAGAATCGTAGAAGTATAATATCCAATATCTCTCCTACCACTGTTAGTCACTCTTTTCATGTCTAAAGCTTTAACTTTTCATGCTGAGTAAAATAAAGTTACCACAAGGCAGCAATAACATTTCCTTTAAAGACTATCTTCACTGTCATGGTGACAACTAGCTCCACAAATAAAATGAGGGAGAATATTTTATGAAATGTTCAAATGAAAAACCTTGGAAGCAGAAATATTCCTTATAAAGGCTACACCATCAACTTCCTAGAGACTACAACCAGTGTTAAGGTTTTCTTCTACACTGTGGAACATTGGACAATGTGCAATTATCAGATAAGTTATTTTCCCATATATATGTTATGCACAAATTGGTCTGAAAGTTTGAAACAACAGAATAAAATACATGAAGAGTTTGTAAAAATCATAAACTACAGTAATAATAAAGTACAGGATTTGCAATAGTACATAAACCAGTTCATAAAAAAGAATATGTGCATCATAAGGGTCGTATCAACATTTCAAGAGCAAGGCACAGCATACCTTCTGGTATCACAGATCATTTCCCCATGTTGAAATATACTTGTAGGAGACTTTGCCTCCCAGTTAGAGCATAGTAGCTGCCTTGTTACCTAAACCTTCTAGCTTTACCACAAGCTTTTACTATCGACAATTACTAAGAATTTGGTAAACTACTTTTAATGTTTCACCAATCTTGGATGATTGTAAAATAATGGTTTAGTTCTTTTCATAATTATAAATCTAAGCAAGATTTATAAACTTCTGAAAATCATAATTTAAAATGAGAAGTTTTTTCAGTATCCAAGCTTTAGACAACATTACACCTATTGACATCAACTGTACTTTGCAAAACCGTTCTCTGTGGCTGGTATTTATACAAAGCATACAGCCATTAAAGCCTCTAGTGGCATCCCATGCACTAATTCCAGATACACGTGGTTACTCTATGTGAAAATGTCTAAGAGGCCTGTACATTATGTAATCTGTGAAGCTGTAAATCTCAATCAAAATAACAGATACCAGTAATGGAAACCATTATCAATCATATTTGTTCTTGACTAAGAATTTCCAAAAAGTCTCACATTTCACTATGTATTCCTAACAGTATTCTTGGCACACCTCATAAACCTGTCTGTGGAGCAGTAATTGCCAAAGAGCAAATAGAATACATAAGCAGTCTTTCACAAAGTTGAGATGCACTGTAAAATCTTGTTTCATTTGATGGTTTCCATGAGTTTGCCTGTGCCCCTTGTTATAATTGACTAATTGGGAAAGAGACCTGTCCATAAAGCTATTTTTCAAATATATATGAAGAACTGTTATATCAGACATTCACTGGGTATATCAAACTTATAGTCCAATATATGTATCATTATTTCAAATTGGTTAAATGGGTCATACACTCAATAAATAATGTTGCATATATTGTTTAAAGTGAACATGTATGTATTGACTGGTATCTACAGTAATACAGCACATCCAGTTCTGTAGTATGGTCTTGACAAATGGTTTATGTACAAATCAACTGAAATGTACTTTCTAGAGCATTTGCTGTGTTACACTTGTAAAATATCTGTGCATTACTATAATACTTATGGAGCTTAGAGTGACGGTGGAGAAGGCCATGGTGTTGGTGGTGGAGCTGGAGGCAATAGTGGAGGTAGCAGAAGATTTCACTTAAACTAGAGAATATATTAAACTAACATTAATACTCATATACAGTTCTGTATGTAGAGTGCACTACACTTATATATCTAATAATGCACACATTATTCACAAGGTACTGTACTGTACATGCTCTGTATACTATTCACTGCCTTCCTTTAGCGGAACTAGATGATGTACACGAACTGGAAGGGATGGACAAGATGTGTGATGCAGCTACAGAGGAAGGCAGAAGAGACAACAGAGGTATCACTCTCCGCTTCACTTTTACACCCAGATGAATGCTTTTTCTTCTTTAGAAGCATAAGTTTGAATGGGTGTTGTTCTTAAGCTGCTCCCTTTTCTGATACTGCATCTGTAGAAGGTCAATCCTCACCAACTTCAGGAACTCACAATACAAGTTAAGCTTGCTGCCCCTCTGATAAAAAAATTCTTTTTAGTCTACCAACAGTTTCAACAGCTGAAGCCAAAGATATCTTTTTAGAATCATCCTCCACCTGCTCAGATGAGGTGTACAAAACCAGAGCAATTTCCTCTATCATTTAGTGGTACCCAAGAACAGCACCTCCTCCTAAGGCAAGTCACTCTGAGCACCAGTGTGAGAGAGGCTGCCAAAGTCCTGTATCTCAAACTTCTCAAAGTTGTTCACATTCTTTGGGATGTTCAACAATATGCTCCAACCATTCCTCAGTGTGGCCAGAGGCATCTCCTTCCTGGCTTCTGCAAGTGTTTCCTCCAGCACAACTTATTGGTACTCTTAAACATCCCTTTATAAATATGCTGGATAAGGAATGTGGTGTTTAGTGGGAGGAAGATGGCCCTAAACTTCCCATCCTTCATTCTGAGCTGGCTGGTAGAGGGATGGGCAGAAGTGGAGATTTGACATCCTCTGCGGTAATGCTACAGGTCTTCACCTGGTATCTCCACACTTCAGGCACAAGAATTTTCTCTAATCAGGTGAGAAATATTTTCTGGATAAACTTATTTCTTGGGATAGTATTCATTTGGCACTGAGCTTATTGGTATGTCTTTCAGTGCATGAGATTTCCTAGTCTTCCACACTACCAATGGCCACAGACGGTGTGACCCATCAGAGTCAACATTCACAATAAGTGACATGCTGTCCTTCATAATTTTGTGCTCTAATGTGATATGTGTCCTCTTTGGGGAAAAAAAGCAGCTCTAGAACAACCAAGTCTCTACCCTGTTGTACAGCTGGAAGAGGTTCAGGTTATTTTCAGCAATTATATCTTCTTTATCTTGTCAATAAAAGAATAAACAGCCTCGGCACCAACAGTTTAAAGTTCCTCAATGAAGATCTTGCTCACCATGCCATGACACCTCCTGAAATACTGTTGCCAACAACAGTACACCTGATATCTGTGTAGCCTAGATGCTACACCAGCCTTACATTAGTATCCTATATGTCCACCATAAGCACTAGCACACTCTCAGCAATTCGTTATTTGCACCACTTGGATGTAGCCTCATCAAGACTCAAACAGCAGCTTTCTCCCATAAAAAGAATTTTCTTGTTCCGTACAGGATTCCACGGTCTTGGCATATTTCTCAGTTTTTACTTGTCATGTATAATGTCACAAAAGGTTGACTTTTAAGGTTATATTTTTTTCATTTACAGCTTTGCAGACACTCCTCTATCAAGCTCCTCCAAGAGTTCCAACTTCACTTTTCACAGACAAACTCTGACTTTCCTTCTTAGGAGTTGATGACACTTTACCTTTGGAAGCCATAAAGCAAAACAGTAAAGTCAGTAGGAAAGCAAAACACCACAATTATTTCACAATGAAAGCAAAAAGGGAAGTCACAAATCACAGCATGCAAGTCAAGAGATTTTGATAGCCTGGGTGATGCAACAAGACTGACCTGACAGTCAGTGTAGCCAAAGAGAGACAAAAATGTAATACTGTACTCTACAAAAATGTAATACTGTACTCTACTGTATGCAAAAAAAATTTACAAATTATTCATTATTGTGAAATATTTACTTTTCATGGAATAAATCATTATTTACATTACTGGAAATGCGGTGAATTCCATATCACAGAGAAAACAACAGTACACAAGTTCTTTCTTCATGATGATTACACAAGTTCTTTCATGATGAAGTAGAGGTGTTTCAAGGAAAAACTTTTCAGTAGATCAGTATCTTATTTCTTGTACATGTACTGTACTATAATAATATTTCATTACATCAAAAAATGTAATTTTCAGGGAATAAATAATGAATTTCATTAACTATAATGTGTTGGATTCCATATCACTGACAAAATAACATCATACTAGTTCATTCATGACACATTAGAGATGTTCCCAGGAAAACACTTTAGATATCATGTGGAAAATCCAGCTCACCCTACTCTTTAGCTCTTGTATGATTAGTTAACTAGTAACTGTCATGGCCTCCCAGTTCTGTAATATCTGAATTACCTCAACTGTGTATTTTGAGCCAAATGGCTGCCTACATCTAATAAACTGTTATATATCTATTCATTTCCAATTGTATTGATGATTGGATACTTAGGATTTTCAATATATGAATAGATCATAGCAAGGTGCCTCAGGATTGTCAGCACACCTGTATAGTACCATTCCATAGAGACAAAAGAAACAAAAGTAAACATTTGAATTACAAGGGTTTAAGTTTGTTGAGTGTACCTGTGAAGTTGTATAGTAAGCGGTGATAAAGAGAATGGTGGTTTGCACACAACATCAGACTGGATATGAATAATGTAATTTCAAGAATGATAAATGTCTGGATAAGGTGTCTCCTCAAGAATTTGTGTAAGAAATACTTTTCTTTTTATGCTGAAGGCTCCAGTTACGGACAAAAGTACACATCAAGGACAGGCCTTAATTGAAATATAGAGAGAACTTAGAGAATCAGAAGGATCTACAACTCTGGAGAAAGCATACGATGGGGTTGTTAGCTTTGTTTTGCGATAGATGGTATGAATATATGGAGTGTGAGAAAAACTATCACAAGCAGTGAGGAGTTTCAATCAAGAGAGTAAAGCAAATGTGTGAGTAAGAACACATAAGGATTAGTGGCTTAAGTGAAGCAGGGGTTTGTGATATCAACATGGCTGTTTAATCTGTTTATTGACTGGGTGGAGAGGGAAATGACTGTAAAGGTTTTAGGGGCAGCAATAAGTCTGCAGTCTGTTCAGGGGTGGAGAGAGCCTGGGAGGTGAGTCAGTTACTGTTTGTTGATGACAGCACAGGTGGAAGATTCAAATGAGAAACTGAAAAAGTTGGTTTCTGAGTTTAGAAGAGTGTAAGAAAGGAGAAAGATGAAAATAAATACAATTAAAAGCTGGGTTAGTAGGTCTAGCAGTGAAGAGAGACAGGTTATTTGTAATGTGAGTTTGAATAGAAAGAACTTGGAGGAAACAAAGCATTTTAGATAACTGGGAGTGGCCACAGCAGTGAATGGAACAATGGGAGATGAAGTTAGCCATAAGGTAGGTGAGGGAGCGAAGGTTCTGGACATAAGGAGGAATGTGTGGAGAGATAAATCACTATCAGTGAGGGCAAAGACAGGAATGTCTGAAGGTATAGTACTCCTGAGAGAAATGCATGGATGTGAGAAATGTGCCCTAGATGACAAAGAGCAGAAAAGGGTGAAAGTGTTAAAATGAAATGTTTTTGGACAACATGTGGCGTGAGGAGGGTTGATTCAAATAGAAAAGATAGGGTAAGAGAGAGGTGTGGTAGTAAAAGGAGTATGTATGAGTGAGCTGAAGAGGGTGCACAGGTATGAAGGGTGAGTTAAGAAAGAACAACTAAGAGGGTATACATGACAGAAATGGAGGCAACAAGGAAAAGGAAGAAACCAAGGAGGAGGAGGAAGAATGGAGTAAGAGACACTCTGAGTGTTTGGGGCCTGAACTTGCAGGAGGGTGTGAGACATACACGGGATAGAGTTAAATGGAGCAATAAGGTATATGAGAGGGAACATGCTGTATATGGGCTGCACCAAGGAAACCAAAGAAAGATATATGGGGCCTGGCTATGAACAGGGGGCTCTACTTTCATTGCATTATTCATGACAGCTAGAGAGTGGTTGTGAGAGACTGAACTTATTTCTTCAAATGTTCCTGAAACTACCTCACTAATGCTGGACATGATAAACAAGTATGAAAAAAGATCCATTCTTATGTGTTTGTGCAATACCTTGAAACTTTACACAATTTGTTACAATATAAGTGTGCCCTCATACAATAATCTTTAGGCACAGAAACTTCTATACCTATCAACTATTGTTGGTGACCTCATACAATAATCTTTAGGCAAAGAAACTATTATACTTATCAACTGATTGTTGGTAACCACAAATGTGGGTCACTTTGGATTATAATACAATATATCATAATAGTTCCAATATATCAGATAATAGTCCAACAGGGCTTTAGGAGTCTGATCAAGCTGATTCCCAATACATACCAGGTCTGATTTAGCATGGGTTTACTGTACATCACAAAAATGATCCTCCAGTGTTACTTGAGTCTACTTGCAGGTAGTTACACTGCAAACAAGATGTCAACTTCAGTGATGCTGTATAATCATCAATGGATGGAAAGGAGTACAGTCTTGTCATGAAACTTTCAGCTCTAAAGGAATTCATTATTTCACTATACCTGCATGGACTGCAGCCTCTATGCTGCATGAGCCCCATAAAATGGATTTTGAGATTATACAGAGTAATGTGGTCCTCCAAATTTACATACTGTATCATGTTATATTTTAGAATCTAGCTAAAGCAGTGATAAGTGGTTATTTATGCAGAGCTGGAGATGATATCTGGCACAGCTGAGGATGAAGGCAAGTAAATATTACTGTCGTCTTACTTCAATAAGAGTAGTGCCTCAGAAAAAGTCTGAAGCAGGACTTGTAATTTCATTTAACTAAGGGGCTAGTCAGTGTATATGGAGAACCACCCAATTTCAGCATTAAGCAGTATTTTAGTACCTTGTAACCTCTACCTTTGAACTCAACCTCAAAAACTCAGCTAATTGTAGATCTTTGCATGGAGTATCTGGGATAAAAGTCTGATCTCCATCCAATCATCCCAATCAAGAGATATTGTGTAAAATGCATACAAGAACAGGAAATATAGACATTAACATGCACTGATGCACAAACAAAGACAAACCAATATGCCCTTTTGCTTTGTAGCAGATGGCATAATGAAGCCATCATTAGTAAAGTAAAAGATATGACCATTCACTGCACTGGGAAAAATGAGTTTTAACCCTAATGGCCAAGTTGATGGAGCCTTGTGTACACATGAAAAGTTTAGCTCTACAAATTGACATAGCACTGTCTATCATACTGTCATTATAAATATTTATCACAGACTAAAAATTACCAACATGATGGTTATTTTCTTTAATATATTCAGCCAGATTGGAAGTAATATCTGTGTTACAGACATGCCTAAAACAACATAAAGCAGAGCATGGGCAAAGATCAGAAAAGAGATAACAGATACTCAAATAACACCTTGGAATAGCAGTGAACAGCAAGCTGCCTAAAGTTGTATACTGCACATATCATCACCCTCAGTGGATGAAAGGAACAAGTTGCTATGTTCTCTTTGGCCTTACAAATATCTCTCCACAACTTTATTCATAACTACATGGGATGGCTTAAACAACTTACAAGAATTGCTTAAAATAAGTCTTACTTAACGACAACCATAAAATTTCATATCCATCATCTGCAATACATCTGATTTGATATGGCTAAAGTTCAACAGGTTGCCATAAAGCCAATGAACTTCAGCAAAGGTATCTCTCTGCTACTTCACATTAAAATCATGCTGAAAACTTTAAACTCATAGTGCTATCATTTCATCCATTAAACTGGTTCAAGCCTTTTCAGTCAGCAAAACCAAGAGACCCTGTATGAGGCTGCTTATCAATCTTTAAAGATTTCTCTGTAAACTGCAAATAAAGCAGACAGATGAATGACAAGAACAGCGACCAAGACACAATCATGTTTATATCCAACTTAACTCCACAAAAGCAAATGTGACGAGGGACTTTCCATCTTTCACTACAGTATTCAAATTGGTAAGCCCCCGAGACAGATAAGAACTGTAGCCTGGATATGAGTGCTCTAGTGGCAATGGGGCAAAGAATTATGCGAGAACACTGCTGCCATTTATTTTCAGGTCTACAAAACAATATTTATGTTAGCTTAACCATTAACCACTTCCTTTGGATACATGTGGAGATCTTGATATAGTTATTCACACACTTTCCAGATATGCCATGTAATCTATTATCACAGTGAACTTTACTAAGGACTCTTAAGTTCCTGGCTTACTGTCAGGCTCAGAAAACTAACTCTTATCCTTGAGAAGCTTGTTTCTTTCAAAAGAGAACGATACAATGTACCTGAGTGGATGAGCCATCATGCTTTTCCTCTTCTAGTACTGCTTGTTGTAATCTCCTACATTATGAGCTGGAAGTATGACACCAACTCAATAATTAAAAATGTATACAAACAATGTTGGAAGAGTTTGTTATTGGCAGTTACCAGATGATCATCTCACACTCATCTGGTCACTTTCCTATCATTTTATAGTGAGGTTTAATGTATGTCAGTTTGCCTGGCCATTTGAAGACATCATTAAAAGCCAGCATCACTGCCTTTGTAAAGAAAAAAGCATCTCAAGGCTTGTGAGGGAATAACCTCAGCATAAATCACATTTACCATTCACTGAGCAGCTATCTTTGCATAAGATGAAGATTTATTTATTAATGGTTTTGTATGGCATAACTCCATCATCTTAGCATACCAAAACAAGAATATTTCCTGGAATTCAGAGATACAATCTGACACTGGCATATTCACACATTTCAGTGCCAAATCCATCACTAATGAAAGTACAATTAACTCTCACCTACTTAACTTTATTTTCTTTAAATACATTGCAAAATGAACTCTTTTGCTTTCAGCTTGCACTGAACTACCTCAGCATACTATTATTACCTGAGGTCTGTAAATGAGTATTAAGACATCTGTAAAACAGGCTCATTTCTTCACTATCATATAGGTCAGGTATTAAAATGACATTCATGATATCAAACTTCCATATTCCAAGCCAACAAAGGTCCAGTTAACAGGCCAAACTTAGCTAAAAAAAATCAGTGTAGCAATATCAAAATTCTAAAAGAAACTTTACCTTGTATTATAAGAATCACAGCAAAAAAAACAAGCATAAACTCACCTGGACCTTCCAGAGGATTGGTCAGGCCACTAGACGTCCAGTCAAACTTGGCTGGAGGGATCTGTTCCTGGAAATCAATGACCCACAATTTATGGCTACTGTCAGCAACTTTTGAAAGCCAGGTTTCTTGAATTTTTAAGAATTTAAGTATATAGGTAATGTATTTAGACAGGGCAGAGAAAATGAGGCTAAAATACTAGTTTCAAAAGGCAGAGGACTACAGAATTAAAAAGTTGACCTTTCTCCCAATAAAGGTTACTTTCTTTGTCCATGTGCACAATGAAGCCCAATTAATGATCTACTAATCATTTTCTAACTCCATATCATTTTTGAACTGTCGAGATCCTTCCCTTTGTTTTAACCTTTTACTATATCCTCACTTCTATTTTCATCCAGATCTCCCAATTTTTTTCTTATCCCTCTGTCTATACCTGCTGAGCCCATTTCATACTTTACATATAAGCTTACTTCAAAGTGTAAGTGTTCACAGTTCACATATAAACCTAACCAACCTCAACTTTTCATTATCAAATGATCTGAATACCACTGTTGAGTCTTCAGCATCTGAAGCTGGGAAGAGACCAGTTACAGTTATGTCCACAAAAGATTCTACATGGACATGCACACTTTAAATGCAGGATAATGGTACTTACGGTAGACGGATACAAACATGGGTGGATAATTGTTAACGAACTACCAGGTGTAACGAAAGCTACTGGAGGGAGCGACTCAACTCTAATGTACGTCTATTTCATGTGAATCCTTATAATCTTTCTTTCTTTCTATCTATATCTGACACCTGTTCCCTTAGGGAACTCCCTCAAGGGGTTGGCCACAGCAAAAGTCTCCATAACTGGTGAACTCCAGTGCCGCTTCATTGCCTTTAGTGCCTCACCCTTTTCAGGCCAATGGCAGATGGCAACTGTAACACAGTGTTTTCAGAGACACCTACGTAATGTTCCCACTAAGTGCTATTAACTAATGTGTCTACCTAATGTTCCCACTAAGTGCTATTAACTAATGTGTCTACCTAATGTTCCAACCTACTACTTCTACCTAATGCTCCCAGCTAATGTTCCTACCAACTACTTCTACCAAATGTTTCTACCTAATGCTCCTATCTAATGTTCCTACCTATTACTTCTATCTATTGCTCCTACTATTTTGCCAATAGGCAGGGCTAGTGCACAGCACTCATCACAAAAAAATCTAGAGGGTGTTCGAGTTAAGTGTTGTCATGTGTTATGTGTAACAAGGAGACTTTATGTTTGTGGACAGAATGCCAGCAATCCATGAATGGGTGAGGCAGAAGAAAAGACAGCTAGCTGGGTCAAAGAAGTGCATCATGACAACCAATGAAGTGCTGGTTCACTACGCAGCTGTCACTGACCCTCCTGATACCCGGGTGGGTAGTACTGGTAATATACCTCCTTCCAAGAGTGTGTGCAATGTTTCTTTAAAAAATATGGTGTAGGTGGTAGAGTGAACTGACTGAGGAATAAAATAAGGGGAAACATACTGTTAATCAGCATTGAGATAAAAAATGACAGGAAATGAGAAGGAAATAAATGTGAGATTACTCCCTTCACCAGGGATAAGCAAAAATAAAAGATAATAGAATGGATGTGCAGTTCAAGGACAAACAAAGGATATAGATGTAGCAGAGGAATCAGCATGATATGCAAAGAAATGCAAAGTGCAGGGTATTTGGAGGAGGTTCTGCAAGGACCATCCAACTCATATCCACACTTTGGATATATGCAAAAAAAAAAGGGAGTTAGTCATTGGCTGATTCAGAACATAAGCATAACAATGATCCCAATTATCTCGATTCTTCAAGATAATGGATGACATCCATGTGCCCTTGATACACGTAGCCAAAGAAATTTGGAGTTTATTTTATCTTCCTGGATAAAGACCCATTGCCATTCATGCCACAGTTCAGAGAAAAGCATGTGTTAAGACCCTTGCCTATGAATGAAGACAGCGTCAAAATCAAGACTTAAACTTGGGGCCCTTAAAATTCAAAGTCAGTAATCTTATCTCCCTGGAATAACTCTGAGTATCAATGTATTCTGGTAAAAATTTCTTTTAGACCGGATCTGTTCCTGATTTTAAATCCATATCTAGGACAAAAGTTACCGAGGGATTTAAAAGCAATTTTGCACACAAAGATAACATGGATGTGAGAAGTTACATATATAAGAAAAAGAAAAATACCAAGACATGGTAATGAGGAGAAAGATTGGCCTTGGGTGTAAATGGAAGCATTAGCTAAAAGAAGGTCTTCCTCTGGTCCCAGTCACAGTACAAGAAAGGGTAACCCCACTTAGTGGTCTGTTAAGCATTGCAAACTTACATTATTCCTCTACAACTAATACTGTAGTTACCATAGCACAATGATTCAACATTTCCCTAGAGTTATACTTTTCTTCATTCTTTATCACATCTCTACATCTTTACTTTTGTTCACTTTCTGACAGAACACTAATTCATTTCTTAGACGAGACTCATCTTTACATTGAAACACCTTCAGTTCTGTAAAGCTGGTAACTGAAATGAGTGTCAACAAATATCTCTAGCCTCTATGACTTTGATTTTATGTTTCATATACTTTACCCTTAATTGCTCCAACTATATACAACTCTTCAACTATTTGACCTCTTGCCATGAAGAAGTGTTCAAATCCATGCAAAGAAAATCACCATTCAGGGGATTTCAATGTACAAAAAAAAATTAGCTCAACTTAGGATGATCCCAGCAGAGTTGCGGCCCTTTCTATTCCCCTGATTAACAATGATGAACAAATAATCAAACACCAAACACTTGCTCCAGACTGTCAAAACCACTCTTCTAACACACGATTTCTTTTTAACCTCTGATCTCTACCATTTTAAATACATTAATTCTGCCCCATTATTGCTATCACTTCTAACGGGTTTTGTCCCAACCCCATCAAAGTACCAACTCTGGCACACTGAGAGAGCTCAGGTTCATCCCCATGCAGTTTCTTTACTGACTTTCCATAGGACTACTACTACTTCACTGGTAGAGATGCTTCCAACTGTACTGACCATATAGCAAAAGTTATTTATGTTGGGATAGAGCCAAACATCCCTTCCTCTACCATATTTTTCTTCCTACACTCTTGGTTCAATGACTCCAGTTCGGATGCCATTCACACTGCTATTCTTATCAGGAACAGAGTGTATCAGGCCATGAAACTCTCAACTTACCCTAGTTCCCATTCTGTTTATATTTTTACTCAGAATTACTGAAAAGCTTTTCACTGTAGAGTCAAGCACACACCTTCATAAAAGGATAATGTGGTGACCTGACTTCTTATAAATTTTTCTGATTCTTAACAAAAGCATCTCCACTAAGTTTTATCGTTCAACTCTTCCTCCTCTCTTCAGAACAGATCAACTTATACCTAAGCCCCCAGCTGATAAAGACACTCTCTTATGCATCTTATTCTCCTCAATATCTACACTGGATGATTCTTCATCTAGTCCTCCACCCCATCTCCTCCCACATAATTTCTCCTATATTTTCCTTGCACAGAATCTTCCAAGTCCTTTCACAGTTCAAGTGGTTAAGGTGTATGGCCCAGATGACATAACTCCTCAAATTCTGGGTGTGTGTGTCTCTGAGATAATAGTGATTCTTCCTTGCATATTTCATCTCCATTTCAAAACCCAAACTTTTTCTTGGAAGTATGCCTCAGTGTAAGTAAGAAAACCATTCTAACCCTTCAAAGTATCATCCCATTGCTTTTACTTCTGCTTTCTTGAAAATTTGAAACTTTCCTTAACTCTCACAATCTCAAACACTTAAAATCCTTCTTCCTTCTTTCAGACCAACATTCAGGAAACTAAAAGGGACTACAGCTGCTATTGAAGGTTTGTTTGTATGTTTATTTTGCTGTTTTTCATCTTATAACACTGCTTAATTGATTAAGATGTTTTCTTCTTTCAATTCTTCCAAGAAGCCCCAAGCTAGGGTAACCCAAATGCAGAACAAGAATAGGGCTGAAAGACTTAATGATGAGTACCTTGATAGACTTTAGACTATTACTCATCACTAGTTAATCCCATTCATCCAGAGACATGCTAGCTACTTTGTTTTATCAAAAAATGCTAATTTTTGGTATCAAGCCAGAATGCACAAGTCAATACAGTAAAAAGATAAAAGACATAAACAGATAAACAGTTTAAAAACACAAGAAATAATGTTTGTATTTATATCTATTTATATCTATTATACTTGATCGCTGTTTCCCACATCAGCAAGGTAGCACCAGGAAACAGATGAAGAAAAACCCATCCCCCCCGCATACACACATATATACATACATGAACACATATGCACGGTACATATATATATACACATCAACATATACATACATACATACATACATACATACATACATACACATACCCATATACACATGTACATATTTAGACTTGCTTGCCCCCATCCACTCCTGATGTCACCACACCCCACGGGAAAATAGCACCGCCACCCCCCGTGCTGGTGAGGTAGCGTCAAGAGACAGATGAAATGGCCACATTCGCTCACACTCAGTCATGTGTAATGCACTGAAACCACAGCTCCCTTTCCACATCCAGGCCCCACAGACCTTTCCGTGGTTTACCCCG